>JAGSMW010000083.1:0-62035 GCA_029286795.1 Byasa hedistus | reverse complement strand
AGAAATTGTAAGAAATACAAAGTTTCTGTGTTGTTTTTCTTAAAATTCAAAGAAATATAGGATTTCAAAAACTTGTGGGGTCAGGCTAAAGTGCACGTATTCTTTTTAATTAACAGTATTGGGATTTTTTTTGGTAAGATGTATGTAGTCTTCCATAAAATTCTTTTATTTATTTTTCTCCCTCCATTTTTTACTATTAATCTCGATCAAGCTATATAAGAAGGGAATATACCCAAGGAGGGATGGAGTTCTATAAAATATTTTAGAAACATTGCAAATGTGGGATACCAAAGTTTTAAAGGAATTATTATAAGTTGGCAATGAAGACAAAAACTGATTAAAAATTGAATGTTGGGAATATTTCTCAAATTGCAAAAAACACAGCGAAAAACCTTTTTCTATCGATGAAAGTTTTATTTTAACTTTTCTGAGCTTAAAATTGTAATTAATGATTACAATCTCAGGAGGATTTTTCAGATTTGTTTTCCTTTTTACAAAACGAAAATATTACTTAAGGCTTAACAGCATGGTTGTATCGACCACGCTGAGCTGAAGCATAAGATTTATTTTTTTAATTTTTCAGAAAGCAAAATTAAGAAGCTTTATTATTTTTAGTTGTTAAGCAGCACCTCTAACTGGAAGCTAACGTTCTCATTTCTTCTAAGGCTTTTTACTTTTCTATAGTTAAATTATCATTAATAAAGATTTCACATTTAATCTTAATTAATAAATTTTTATTTTATAATTTTTCTGCCATAATAATTTTCGGGTATGGTCAATTTAGTAGCGCGGGAAAAAATGATGACTGTCAAATAAATAATAAAAAACGGACCTGTTAATAGAACAATAAAAATTTTTAAAAAAAATCATTTCTCATTACCTTAATGAATCAACCAAAAAATCCTAAAATGCTAGAATAACTCTATATTCTTTTAAAACAAATTCCTTTTAGATCAGGACTATTTGAACGATTGGTTGATGACGGAAGGTATTTTGAAAAACCATTATACTTGAATAAGGTTGTTCAAATAGAATATAATAAAATCCAGAAGATGCGATAACGAACATTTGAGTGTAAAATTTGTGCTCAAAAAATCAATTAAAGGTGGGAACATATTTTTTATTAATTGCTTTTTTCGTTGTATGAGCTTTATACAATTGATTGTTTTATTTGCGGAAGATGAATAGGTTAAAAGATGTATATAGTACATGGTTTATTCTAAAACCAAGATTGTTTCTTTTTTGGCCGCTGAGGAAAGCGTGCACGAGATTTGCAGAGAGAAGTTTTGAGTACGGTCGGCTGCAATAGTTGAAATTGATGAGACTGTCATAAGTGACGAACTTACAATAGGGGGAGCATGTAAATTCTCAATGACTATTTGGATGCGATAGAACGAGATACGGATAAGTTTTGTATACAATGATCAAATAACAGTACAATCAGGCTTGAAAACTCATAAGAGAATATATTTTCGAAGAACTCTATAGTTAACAGTGACTGTTGGAGTTCTTATATGTTCCTTTTGCATCGTACCACTGAGTTTCAACACTTGTCCTGTAAATCATAGACAGAATTTGTTTATCCGGACAATGAGCTCACACCCAACCAATTGACCCCCTTTGGTCGAGAGTAAAGCGTACATTGAGAAACCAAGGATTAAATAAAAAATAAGACATCTTAAATGATGATATGGGAGAGTTTACATTTTGAATAAAGACAATAAATAATATTGTTGAGTTTGTATTTTCTTTCACTTATTGTAAGATTTAAATAAAGTATTAACTTTTGTTTTAAAAAAAATTTATTGTCTATTACGAAGTTCTTTTTTATTTACGGACACGTCATCATTTTTCCCCGCTACCTAAAATTGACCAGACCCAACTTTGTTGTTCAATTTGAAATTATTCCGGGAGACATATCTGTGGGATTAATCAACATTACTTTATTTTGTATTTATGCTGTCAGAACCTCTTAGAACAATTTTATTATAAATAATCTTTTACCTAGAGACCCCAAGATTGAGATGAACTATAAGGGGACTCACAAGAGCTTATAAATAAACTTTTAGAGTACAACCCTTGTTCTTCTTCTGGAGTCCATCGTGGAGGAGCTTTAAGTCCTGGACTCTCTAACCCGGTCATACGCCACAATATGACTTAGTTTTAGAAGAAGAAATGTATCCCCGAAACTGGCTTAAATTTTTTAATTATCTTTTCGATGAAAGGAGGAGAGTTATCAACAATTAAATTTTGGAATCTAAAGATGTATGTAGAAGGCTGCAGGTATGCTCGCGTTTTTATTACTTTTAACATGGACAACTTATCAAGGATTGATGACGTTTCTTTGTGGTAGTTTAAAAATAAGGGCATTGTCAGAATATTAAATACCACAATCAATTAGAACCTTGTTTGTTTTAAAGCTCCTAGATGGATGTTAAATATACACCTATGTAGTTGATTTGGGGCATAGGCACACCGCATAGGTATACGTTCAAAAACTGGTATAAATTTATTTAAAGCAAATGACTCTAACTAGAACTTGGAGAGTCTGTAAAAATGTTTGTAAGAACCCTAATTGAACTTGGAGAGTGGGGATGTGGTTGTCAGATAGATATAAGTTTATTATCATCAGCAAAAGTATCACATGGCCTGTATTTAATAGCATCAATTTTAGGGTTTTGAATAGAATACGGTTTTTCTGTGCAGAGGAAATAATAACAAAAAAATACTCATGTCTTACCTTATTTAAGAAGTCGGGTTCTCGGGTATGAAATCCATTATGGACCAATTAGTCTGCTCCACATCAAGGACAGTAAATCGGTTTCTAACATAAAACTCATAATCATTCTTCAATTGTTTAAATCTACAAAAGGAGAAACACACTAACATTGTGATTCTACTAAATGTAGACGATAAAGTCGAGAGTTAAAATCAAAGATGTCTCAAAAAAAGATTTAATTCTTTTCTTGCAGATTATTGTGGCGTAAAAGCATGATCGTTGTAACGTGTTTTTAAATATACTATCGTAGGGTTACATTTTATAATATTGTTTATTATTAACCCAATCACAAGAACAAATAAAGCCTTTGAATACGACATACTAAGGATTAAATATTTCAAGTAATGATTTTTTTTGATGCCACAGATAAGAAGAAATCTTCAAAAAGACTCTCATAGTAAGCTCTGGTTCAGTCTATCGAGTATGTTGAGGTCGTACTCAATAAAGTCCCATACCTTTTAAGTAGCATTCTATTAGCCCATCTGAGCCTTGATTCCAAGTAAAACCACAAATCACTAGCCTTGCCTCTATCTATCCCACATATGTCGATTACAGTAATCAGTATAGGGGCGTGGTTAGAGACCGGGAAAGAGTAATACTTGCACTGGTACATTCGCTCCTTACTTCGATGATTGCAAAGGCATACACTCTTACACTAGTTTTTCACCTGTTTCGAGCGTGGTGTCAGTCTTCGTAAGGTCAATTGCTGGCCCTTCATCCTACTTAGTCTTCGCCCTCTAGAAACTATTCACGTCACGGGTTTAATCCCGTACTCTTATACTCGTCGGGCGGATCACTTTTCCACTTAGCCATAGGACTAAGTTTTTACTAATTTACATAATTTAAACATAGGAGAATTTTGAGACTAAAGTAGGGTACGATGTACAAAAAGTGGGGGGGTCGTCAAAAAATTTTTTTTGTCCTTGTTTTTTAGATTTGTGAAGCAAAAAAATAATCAAAGACCAATCAAATAAAATCAGAATATGAAAAAAGTAAATAAAAACACTATTTTATACTTTTTAAGTGGTATTTCTATTTCACTTATTGACGCACATGTACCTTAATAATAGATATAAATCGCATAATCTTTTGTCTGCATCTCGGCGGGATTGAATCCTTTAATGATCTTTAATTAATTCTATAGAATAGTTAATGAATTCCCGTATTAGGTTCTTGAAAATAAAGAGGAATGAGTAAACTGTATAGATGAGATTGAAACAATTAAATGTAAATTATGAAGCTTTCCATTGATCAGAATAAATGATTGATCTTAGGTCGATAAAGGTAATAAAATAGAAGGTTCAAGTTAATGTTAATTTATATCTTTATAAACTTGATACGACTATTACTATCTTTTTTTATTTGTAAGTTCTACCCCTACCTAACAGCCAAAATCTTTAATCCAAATGACCCCTATGGTATTTATTTTTACCTATTTGGTTTCATCTATTTCTACTACAATATTCTCTATCCTATGGTTTAGATATCTAAGTATATACCATGGTAACAAATCTATATAAGAGCATTCTTTAATTTCTCAAATTCAATGCTTAAATATTCTAATAAGCTTATTAACAGCATCTTTCAAATGGACCATAATTTATTATTTTGGTTGTTTCTCATATAACACACTTTATATTAAAAAAAATGGTTATCACTCCCACCAAAGAAAAAATCGGATTACATTAATAAAATGCACATCTCAGTTGAGCAGTTACATAAGCTGTGATCTCAAGACTTCTAACATGTTCGTATTTTAGTCTTGTTGACCACATATTTTACATCCTGTTGCATTTACTTCCGCAGCAAATTTCTATAAAAAGAATGTATTTCTTCTTAATTCTTAATTCATCATCCTTATCTGTTCTACTAGCATTTTTTTGTCAAAAAAAATTTTTGACACCCCCCCCCTTTTTGTACATCAACTTTACTTTAGCCGGACTTTTAATTATATTTTTAATAAAAACTAAATTGCAAATGCCTTTGCACGTCATACCTCCTCAACCATAAAAGAAACCACCATGTTTCACGTTAGTACGGTATATTTTTTTCCTGAATATCTAGGATCTCCTTTTACGAAAGATAAAAGTATTACTTTCAGTTTGAAAAACCTTAAATTTTAATTCATCTGACCAGTTGACACTTTCCAGAAGTTATCGTCATAGACCAGGCATTTCCTGGTATCTGTTGCCTAGCTTTTTTTCTTTTTTCCAAATAGAAGGAGGTTTCGCCGTGGAATTTTACCTTAAAATCCGATATTATTCAAATGATTCAAAACAGAACGACTAATTGAGAATTAATTTCTCTCCAAATTTGTTTTTAGTTCTTTTTGCTAGTTTAAGACAAAAGCTTTTGGATTTTTTTCTACCAATTTTTCCAAAATTATCTATTTAACTGTTGTTTAGTATATTTATACCCGCATGGTTCTTAGTCTTTCAAAACGCTTTCTTATTTAAAGTTTTTGTGGGGAAAGTTCGTCTGTAGATTTCGGAATATTTAAAATTTTAGATATTTTTCATGTGAAAATTTTTTGATGAAAGAGCACAGGAATCTTTTCCTTTTTTTCGAATCTATAAGCTGTTTATTTGGAGACATAGGGGTACAAAGAAGTTAATTTTTTCTACTCTTTTGGAGGGAAAAATAAGGTTTTTTTTTTCCCATTTTTTTCTTTTGTAAAAAAGTCTTTGTCAAGATCAACTTGGCTGGGGCGACTTTTCGGCCCTTTTAGACGTCACACATATGTGTATATATACCATATTGTGTGACGTCAATGTGAAACAAAATACTTATGAGAATTTAGAAAAGAAACAAATCAATTTATTTTTATTGGCCACTTAAAATGAAGGCTACAGGCTTTTAAGGAAATCCAATGGTTCAAAATTTTCAAAATCAACAATCACTCTCCAACATTCCTCCTTTTTTAGACTTTTCACAAATTGTGCTAAATACACACTAAATAAATATTTTTTTTGTTGAATTAGATTCTCTTTCAATAATTCTCACCAAAAACTCCAATATTATTAATAAGATTGCTAAAAGATTGTTCGGGCTCGATGCCAGCCCCATACATTTGTTTGTTCTAGGGTCTTGAGTTTTTTGACTCGATTGCTACAACATTCTCCAAAAAGAATAAATTTTTTATCTTATTCACATAATTTTTTCCAAGACAGTCGAAAATGCTACGCTTCCTCATAACACTATGCTCTTTGCTGTACCACTAATAAGTAAATGTCGAAAAAATTACTTACTTGTCCTCGAAGACAAATCTAAGGGATAATAAGAAACGAATAACATAAGTCAAATGATTATTTGTCGTATAAATGTTTACACTGACACAAGTTTGTATTCTTGTAGCTTCCTTACCACTATTTGGGCGAAATGAAACACGCCTCCCTTTATTTACAAATCTGATACTTAATTAGAAAAAACTTCTCTAGGCAGCTATGTCAAAATCCAAATAACTGCTGAGGATTTAATTGAGGAATTTTATTTTCAAAAAATTCTACAATCTTTTTTTATATTCCAACAGCAGATTTGCTTTTCATAAGACATATATCAAAGGCATATTACTCCCCCTAAAAACGAACAATGTGTATAATTGCGAAACCCAGGAGAAACAATGATTTAAATGTTTCTGTGGTATCCCAACCAAATAAAATTCTTCTAAAGTTGTTTATAGAAATTCCATCCCTCAGGGGTATAAAGATTTAAATACTTTTAGAGGGAAAAAAATGTGAAAATGGAGGGAAAAAAATACATACATAAATAAAATGGATGATACCATAATTTTCATCATCGCAAAGAACAGTCCTTGCATTAGAGGAAAATGAATTAGATTTTCATCTGTGCAGAAAAATCACCATTCTCTTCTCACATTTTACCTGAATCTACTGCAAAAAACATCTCCTCTCGAAGTTTAGATTTTTACAGAATGAGGGTATATCAGAAACCACATTATCATTGGAAACGCTGTTTCTTCCTTGATCTAAACACTTTTCGTGTTATGGATTTAATCGTGGCATATTCCGCTATGACAATCCTCAGAACCATCCTTCATGTATCATATGTAAATGGCTCCTAGCAGATTCAGTCGTTTTTTTTTAAAACAACTCCTTCTGCAATGCCGAAACAAGTTATATGATGTCTGCTTAGCTTGTCTCGGGCTGATGATCACACTGGGTATGCGTTAAAATGCATCTGCTTGGTTTCGTATGGAGAGGCCTTGACCTTGGGTTTCTGCACCTCCCAATAGTTCTTCCTAGAAACCTTATCCACTTTTTAACAGACTTGACATTGTACTTTTGACCTTTGTACATATCATCGCTTCCACCTTCGCGAAAGTATTTTTGTAATTTCCTCATGTTTAATGTCGGACATAGGGGGTAAAAAAACAAAAAGGCCGGAATGACGTGTCATGAACGTGAGGCGACTTAAATGGGGAGGATTATGGTCATTAGTTCATTTAGTGACTACTTGAGATATGTCCTTACTATATGTTCTTATTTGACAAATACGCTACAAATCCAATTCCATTTTTTTTTCTCTGCCCAGGGTTTTCTTATCTTTCTTCTGATACTTTATGTACTGTTTAAATTAAAATACATCTTTAGATCGTTTTTTGCTACAATAGTACCCCCGAAAGATTCAATAAGAATTTGAACTAGCTGAAAAATGATATAAAAAGACAATATACTAATTGTAGGATTTGTAAGCAAAACAAAATAATGCTCTTGATAAAAATATGAAGAAGTATATATAATTTTTCCTCTTAAAATATTAAACTTACAATCTCGAGGGGGATAAAATTACAAAAAGTATTAAGAACATCTTTTTGAGATAAAATAGTAAAGTTTCTTTCAACCTTCAAAATAATTATAATCAGTAAAAACATCATGATTGAAATATTTCAAACAAAGAATTAAAAGCTAGATATGGTACAAACATTAGCAGATCGCTAAAAAAGACTATCATGAGATCTCTATTTTGAAACAAAAAGGATTAACAAAAGAACTTTAATAAAACATATCAGAAAACAAATATCAAAGGACTCTCCAAAATCATTTCTCCTAGAAAATTGTTCATATGAGACTAAAGTAGATCAACTAATGGTAAAGCTTACTTGAACATCAGTTAAATTAGGGAAATGAATGGTTCCGTAATGAAGAAGTTTCTAAGGCCTTTTATTGTATTTTATCTAAAGTTTGTTTATCTTATAAGTGATATGTTTCTTCTATTAAACTTAAGAAGATTATTCTTTTTTCTTCAACACTCTTCCTAGCGGCTAATCTATTTTTATATACTGGTTTTTTATCATCCTCATCAAGTGTTGTTATCGGTTCTCCTCATGGTCCAAGGGTAAAAAAAGATATTTTAAATTAAATTTTCAATAAAACAAAGATCATGAGGAGATGAAATTTACACTTAAACAAATTATTCATTCACAAAAATAATAAGAAACAAATCCAACTACAATGAGCAATCGAGCATTTTAAAAGGCATGTTCACCAGCTTTTACTTGAGATGTTACGTTGCAGATATCTCCATTTTTTTTATTAGATGTATATGTACAAACTTCTTATATCAAAAGTATGAATACAAATATATTTCAAAAAATATTTTTTTTTAACTTTAAACCCTTTTTTTGAATTATAATATAAAACAAAAAAATGTTATACCCAGAGTGCAGGCTTTAATATGCCTTAAAACTGTGGCGTTTATGTGGAAGTATCGCAGGAAGACGGCCAGCACAGAACATAGAAATGCTTCTATGATGCTCGTCCCTGGCATTTAAAAAATGGTTTGTTTTTAAATAGTAAAATGATTTATTTATCATCTGCCCCTTCTTAGGGGCAAGGGTTAAAATTATTTATATAAAATTTTTTACTAAAAATTTTATAATCATCATGGGGAATTTATAAATTACCACAGTTTACATATGCATTAATTCTTTTCATGCATGAAAAATATAAATTTACCAAGTTTTATAAACAATAAATGAAAAAAAAATTAATTTAAATATTTAGGAGACATACAGGAACTGAGCATTATAGAAATATTATATATGTTTGGCGTTATCTTCGATAATGTCATACAACATTTTTGCACGATTTCTAAGTGAAAGTTATTTTTTTTTATTTTTGTAGTACTTTTGGGATTGGTAGTTTTAAATGTCCTAAATAAGAAGTAGAACAAGAAACTTGAAATGCAAATTTAAAGAATTATAGCATGCAGATTATAAAGGTGTCTTTGTTTTCAAATAAAGTCTCTGCTAGTCAATGTATATTTGAAGATTTTAATGAATTACTCCTTTTCGTAACGATTAGAGCAATATATAAACTCTGTAATATGTTTGTCATCAAAGTCATTTTGCTATTTGAAGTCCGGAATATTGCTTTTTAAAACTATTCATTGTTTTAAAACAAGTCTAATTTGTAGAAAAAACTAGTTTTTGGTTGTCATAAGTAGTGTTAAATTAGGATTCTATTTTTAATTATAAGATTTTTTTACACTTTGGAATATTTCTGAAGGACACAAAATACGAAAGGCTGGAGATGAGCTGAGAATATGAAGTCAGCAGTCCGAATAAACTAGATGTTTATAGGTTTAACTTAAATCATAATATGGGTTGTTTGAAAGGCAGAAAGGGAGAAAAAATATTCTATGAAAAATAAAATAATTATCCTGATTTCTTTGGAAAAAAAGAGAAGGTATTCTAATTAAAGTGAGTGTGAGGGTTGCTGTGTTTGTACTGAAATAATACTTAAAACTATCTAAATTAAGAAAAATTGTATTTAAAATTTGGTATACAAATATTTAAAGAAGAGGGGCTAGACATTGTCCCATACACTTCAATCAGACACTCAAGTGTCTAATATTAAAAATGCAACAAATATCTTTTTGGATAAGCTTTTAAATTAACAAGAGATATATGATCTAAGAAAATATTTTATTTTTTTTTAAAACTGCTAATAAAAAAATAATTTAAAAGAATAAAGAAAAAATAGAAAATCCAATAACACTTGCCAGAAATATTCTTTGAAAATATATTAATTTTTAAAATAAAAACCACTTTTTCTTTATGAGTTGAGTTTGACGATTTACTAGTCTTATCGGTTGTGTTCATGATTTGAGGAGTTTTTGATTCTGAGGCTTTTTTTTGTTGTAACAGGCTTCGAGGATTCGTTTTCTTATTCATTATCTGTGGGTTCTTTTTCTCCCTTTTGGAGGTGGTATGTTTCAGCAGGTGATTTGAAAAAGCTTCTCATGATTGTCAATCTTGAATTTTTAAACCAACGTTCCGTTTTTTCATACCCTATACGACTTTTTAGACGAACTAAATTCAAATGTTCCAATTCTAATTTCTCCGTTTTGAGAAGTATATTAACAAAAAAGAGGAAAACTATTGTAATTGAGAAAGAATTGGTATATAGAGACAATACATAGAATTAATTGTTTTGTTCCTTAAAATAATAAACTTCGAATTTATCACAATCTTTATAAAATTGAGGAGGGTGTAAAAGTACGAGGATTTTGACTCCGAAGACGTTAAGTGTTCAATAAAAGTAGGGTCTTTTTTCTGATATTGGAGTTTTTTTTTATATAGAGATGAATAATCAATATAAATAACCTTGTTTCGTTACATGAGTAAAACTGCAGGGAAATTGTCACCCGACATCCCTTGTATCTTAACCCTGAAAATATTGGTTAGTGTCTAAAATCTTCTTTTGAATCATACTACAAAATAAACGCATAAGATCTGAAGTTCGTAATGCTTTTATCTTTTTCAATAGAAAAACTACCCAAATTTTAATTATTGGGGGTTCTGCTATTATAATAATGGAGAAGTTAGATTGAACACAACTTGGAATAACAAAAGATAGAATACCTTGTTCATCTTCAATGGTATTATCGGTATTTTTAATTTCTGTAAGTCTCTATTCTGTTCTTGAATGTATACTATCAGTCCAGTTCCTCAGAGCAATAATCAGATAGAAATAATTATCTTTCTGAGTGAATATCAGTTTCAAGGCATCTTTTTTCTTTATTTTTGTGCGCTTACGATCAAAAAATAAGTGAGAATGTAAAATATCATGGGCTTTTATTTTTTTTTCTTTAAATCTTTTAACATTCGACGAAGGGTATATTTGGTATTTTTATTTACCTTTTAATTGAATTTTTAAAAAGTTGTTTGAACTTAACAAATATTCTCGAAACTAAAGGAATAGGAATAATAAAAAAATTTATGAATTCTAGAGAAAATTAACCACTTTTCAGTTAAAGTAGCTTTGATACTTTTATGATAAATAAAACACATTCACTAAGCTTGCATTACACTCCAGGAAATACTAAAATAGCGTTTCTTATTAACGCTACTAATTGCTATTTCTGAAGAAAAATCTTGAGATTTTAACACAGTTATCTTCTCGCATAAATAATTTGATTGCATTCTTTACAATGCTACGAGTAGTAATCGTACTTCTAACAAACATATAGCTCTCTTATAAATGCTTTAACGAAAGAGAAGTTGCAATAAGTATATGTCTTAATAAACTTTAAAACAAAAATGAACTTACCAAAAATAGCCTAATTGCAAAAAATTAGATCCGGCTTTTTTTTTGGTGCCACAGTAGGAGGAAATCTTTATAGAGACTCTGGTGGGTGAACTGGGGATTCAGTACCACTGAGTACTGTGAGATTTCAAATTGTTCATACATTTCTGTTCATATTTAAAAAAATTTTACATATTTTCTAAACTTAAATATAAAATCATAACATGTTGTCTTAAGATCAATACAGCATTCACCTTCTGTGAAAAAATAAATTGTAACTTTGAATTAACAAATAATAAAGACCGGGCATCAAAAATAAGAAAGAAATAATAAAAGTTTGGGTCAGTCAAATCGACCTTTTAAAAATTCGATTGTTTCATTTTTCCTCCAATTATTATAAAAAGCTTAAACCAAAGAAGGATATGAAGAAGAGATGTCAAAACTTTTTGTAAAAAAATTAATTTTAGACATGTGTTTATGTGGGGGATATCAAATATATACATTTAGATCTAATTTGGATAAAGTTTCAACTGATTATTTTTCTCATAATAATTGCGACAACAGGGACTTTGAGAAAATATTTAAGACTACTTTAGGTTAGGATACGTCAAAAGCATATTTAAACAAAACATTTCCTCTTGGTCTGGGCCTTTTCCGGGTAATTTGTTTTTTAAAGGGGGACCTACATGGACGAAAAAATTTATAATATTTTAAGTTAGGTTTAAATTAAAAGACGCAGTAATTTTAAAAATGCTAATTTATAGGTTATCAACAGAGTGATCTTTCAAATTTCGCCTTCTCCAAAGGATATTCTTGAATGTAGCCAGTTATTGCAAATTCAGTGAACACCTTGCTTGTTCAATATCTGTTTTAAAAAGCCCATTCTCCTTCAATAAGATTCGTGTGATATAAGTGCGTAATTCTTAAAACCTTCTTGGGTGATTTACTGTTAATGGGCTGGCCCATTTTTCCCCGCCACTGTATTGCGATAGGAAAGGATGTCATTGGTGATTAATTAGAAATTAATTAGATTATCTTGAAAAAAAACTTTTATAAAAAAGGTTTCTGTCTTTCTATTAGGGACTATTTTCAAAACTAAGTTCCTCGTACATTCTTCTATTGCACATTACTAGCCAATTCCTCATCTCTTTTTTAAAAATAGCACATATGTCTGAGAGGGGGATTTTATCAAGCTACCTCTGACGAATAATACAACTCTCATCTACTTGGACTGGATATTTTTCTCCAAGCTTAAGTTGTTCTCTATATTTTTCAGCTGTTTCCAGATTTAATCAAAAGTCTTTTAATTCTCTTTATCGAATTCAATGAACTCTCCTCTCTGAATTCTTTAATAGGTTATATTCATAGCTTTTCTCAAGCCAAGAATAAACTAGAAACGAAAATTTCCTTAAAGCTATCTTAGGATTATTTATATTTTAGCCATCCTAATATGTGTCTCACTCCTCTGCATCCTATCTACAATACAATCGTATCGATGACCATTTGTATAGATGGTATCCACCTCAAATCGCATTGCATTTCCACAAATTGAGCAATTTTTTTGGAACAAAACAATCCATGATGATCCACAATACTCTATCGCAGTCTATTACAAACATCCTTAAAAATTTTGATCGAATTCTTTTGTTAATCTTCAAATTTCATTTGTAGGGGATAGGGTCCAAATATATTTTTTTTTAATTGAAATTTATCCAGACAAAAAATAACAAAGATAAGATATTTTCAAAATGTGATAAATAATACCACATCCTATTTTAGGACTCTTAAGTCGAATTGCACGTAAAAGAGAAAATCTAAATATTTCTCTAACATATCCTCTTGAGAAGAGTCACATCCCGGGAACGAAAAAAGGGACGGAAAAAGGGGCAAATATTTATTTAGGGATTGACTTCTTGGATCCTTTCCATGAACCCATGTTTATAGAATAATGAGTAATTTACTTTGGAGGTGATCTAGACTCGTTTTAACAGATTAGATCTCGAAATAATTTTCCATAGAACATAATTGTTTTAGTGAAAAAGCGAATCATCATGTGATTAAATATACCACCATTTATGTTTGATTAAAATTTCTATGCCATATATGTCTTTACCAAATAATTTTAACGGATGGGTGATTATAAAAAAATTGGAGAAATGTCCAAAAGAGACAAATATGGCTGGTAAAGCAGATCAATGTAAAGAGTCCAAGTGCAAAAGTATGTGCGATAAAAAATGATCGATTCAGCGATTCCAATGTTCATAAGAATCTGAACATTTGATCTAATTCTAGCTGTTCTTAGCGGAAAAAAGGAGGAGGGGTAAAAGACGGTAATAAACACATATCTGAACATATCAAGATATGATTACGTACTCCTATTGGATCTAGATCTATCGGGGAAAGTATACCTAAGTTAACTTAAACGGAGATCAATTGTTGTTCACACCAACAAGATAATTCATCTGTTGTAGGTCAATAAAATTTTGCAACAATACAGTAGGACATCTCCAAGCATATTTGAAGAGAATATTATATTTAGTTCTTCTTTGAAAATAATCTTATAAAAGTATATTGTTAAATATGGAGTGTCGCAATTATATGCTCTTATCATGATACGCCACCTAATATTACCGAGACATCTCGGACTGGTAAACTCTATTAAACCACAATTATGCCATTATGTACACCAACTCAAACGATTTCTTTGCAAGATGTGATAGAACAGATAAGCTTTTGTAAAAAGAAATAAGATTTCTTTTTAGGGTTACTTGAGAATATGAAAACATTTAAACTTTGTTGTACACTGTGGAACAGAAGAAAACATTTTTTTGATTCAAATGTCGAAGAAATATCAAGAATTTAGGAATAGATTATTGGAAATCAATACCATGGATAGAAACTAGGAAAGATTCAGATGAAGGAAGAGGAGCAATAGAAATGATCATTTGCAAAGTTAAGCAAAAAAATAATTCAAACATTCTGTTTTAAAATAAATTTAAGCTTTTTTGAACAGCTATTTATTCTATGAGTGTCTTTTATATCCATCATTTCAAAATTTTTTAGGAGTTTGCTTGGGGATATTGCCGTACATTAAGGAGTTAAAAAATATTCTCTAATTTCTCATATTCATCCATAAGGGTTATTCCTATTTGCATGTACTATAGTGATGGATGCATAAAATTTTATAAAGAACATGTACTTTTCTTACATTAATGAACATGAGTTATGATTCACCATTTAAAGTATTCTTTTAGTTTTCAAGTCATTCTTAACTCGCGTTACCAATTATCTGGTATCTCAACTTCATAAGATCCTCTTCTATTTGAATTGTAGTTTAGAACAAAGAATAACTTCATACGACAGGTTCAAGAAAAGCTTAGCTGAAAGTATTGAAAAATTTAGATAAATACAAAACAACTGTCATGAAATTTTTTGTATCTTGTCTTAAAGATGTTGTTAGAAACTGTTTCCGCGTTAACAATAAATTCATCATTGACGTACACATGAGAATAAAAACTATAAAAGTTTTTTCAATGTTTTCTCATCTAAAATTAAGATGTTTAGGTCTTTCTAGTAAGACAAAATAATAATTCCATTAAGAAAAAAAGCAGGTGACCTTTATTAAAAGGCTAACTCATTTGTTGTATACAATAGCTAGATCTTTCTCATTCTCATTCATTAATCATTTTTATTTTGTATTTAGTGAAAGGTATTGTAATGTATTCGTAATCACCCCACAGGAAAATCTTGAAAGCATATGTTAAAAGACGAGAGAAAAATTTTAAAGCCAAAACTGTATCAGTTGGGATTTGTCTTTTGGGTTTGTTAAATTTACTATCTCATTGCTAAGTAACAAACGTAAGCAGGTATAATCCACAGAAGAAGTACTTGTAAAAAGAAGCATTAGTCTACCCCTTAATAATCCTTTCTTTTAGTATCAGATGATCTAAGTAATTCAATAAAAGGAAAAATTATTTGTCAATTGCAAAAAACATTTTAAAAAAGAAGAATTTAGGGGATACAGAACACGAAGTTAAAGAAAACTGATTATTTCGAGATTTGTTTTTACAAAAATTTAAAAAAATTTATTTATTTTAGTTAATTTATTATAAATAAAGCAAGAAAATTTTAATTACAGAATGCTTATGTTTAAGATCTTAGGAACGGTCGTTTTTTAGGTCTCTAATTGTACAAAAAACTCTTTATGACGTCTCTTAAAGGGATTAGTTCGGTTACAGATTGATTTCTACAAAAACACTTAATTCAATTTTAGGAACAGAACCACTTTGACAAAGAACAAATTGGTTTACTTATCTTATTAGACGTTTTTAACTCAAAACAAATTGCATTAGAATCTTTTTAATGAAAATATTTCTAACTTTTGCTTTTTTTAAAGAATGACATTTTATTATTAGTAATTGTTGTAGTCTCACATTAATTTCATGATCTTTATTTTTGTTAAATATTAATGATATAAATATTTTTTACTAATAGCCCTTATGAATAAATATAAAAATTAACTATTATCTCTATTCTTGAGTTGTATTTTTAGGAAGTTCGCACAGAAATCTGCAATTTATATAACTATAAATGAGTTACGATTTCTCTTGTAAAATTGGTACAGAAAATTAGAGATCAGCATATTTTAATCTAAAATACACTTTTAAAGTTAAAAAAAATTGTGTTTCTTAGCATTTTAATTTATAATCACAAAGCAAAATCTTTAAATAAATCTGTAGAAAAATTTTAAAGCCTTACATCAAGTCTTTGCAACTTATAATAATCTGGTGTTATTTCCTTAAAGAAACGGGCGGAAAATTGACTTATTATAAAAATCAGATTTTAGGTAATCTGGCCTCAAGGTTACCTCACGGCCAAGAGTAAGGGACCCCTTGTAAGGAAAAAGAAAGATAAAAACTGAAATTACATAATTTTCTATTTCAAGGAAAAATTTACAATCTCATACCAAACTCTCCCTATCTTGAATAAAGTTACAGGTTTAAGGTTTATAATAAACGAAAAATAAATCTTCCAAAAATGCTTGTACTAATGACTTTTGAACACCTTTCCCTTTTTTTTCTCGTATCTTAACTGAGACCCATACATTTTCGGTTGTTGGTTAGTAGGAAACCCATTTGTATTCTTAGTCCAAGTATGAGTTACAATCTCATAAAACTTCAAAGTGAATCATGACAGGCTTTGATAAGAGGCTATCCATCAGTAATAATTAAAGTGCCTACATAAACATGTTTCTATTAGATTTAAAAAGAGTGTCAGCTTTCTAGTTTCTAATACTTCGAATTTATTCTATCCATGTGCTTTCTCAATCTACCAACCAGGTCAAGCCCTGGGATTATTATCATATAATTAAGTTGGACGGGGAACTTAAGAAGGTTTCCTTGTTTATATATAACAATTTCAGCAATTTAAACACTGTGACTTCCACCCATCATCATACCTTTGTACTCATGATTCCTAAATCTAAATATCAACGCAGATTTTTTTTATCTTCTTCTGAAAAGTATGTTTCGGCCATTGAACACTCATACAGAACCATTTGTTCAAAACCCTGCAAGATACTCATAGATACTAATACTTGTAAATAAATCTTTATTTGGCACAGCCAAGATAGAATCAAAAAATATGGCTTCTTTCTTTCTATACATTGCCGTTTTTAACACCTATAGCTTTTTTATCGATGGAGGACATATCGTCAATGATAGTCTTAAACGATCCATATTTACCACAACTGGTTTCTTTTTAGAAGATTTCTCATCGATAAGATAAGTAAATTGACACCTTAATCGATGAAAAGATCTCATCATTTGTCTTTTTTGAACTCTTTTAAAAACAATGAAGCATAAGATAGTTTTTTTAAAAAAAAAAGTTCTAAAGGGAACCTCACCGTGTCCAAGATTCAGGTGTACCCTTTAGTAGAAGAACCAAAAAAGATAAAAAGTGAAAATTTTACCATGCTCATATTAAATCAACCACATTTGACTAAAGTTTCTGTTTGTTGGTATTAACCCCTAGTACATAATGACTTCTGGAACACAGAGACAAAGTGGGGAAACCGTGAGTCCGCTTGGTCAGTGGCATACAGTTGTTACAAGAATGCAAGGAGAGTGAGAGTCAGTGTGATAAGCAAGAGAGTGTCGAGGGTGGTTGCACAGCGCAGTATCTATGGTTTTAATTGTGAACTGCAGGACTTTGTTATTGGAAAAAAAATTTGTAGAAAAAAAATTATGGGATGAAATAATTAGAGAGTTGGAGAAGTTTTGTGTTTGAGGAACTAGGATAACGAGATGTATGAGAGTTCTAAGAGCAAGAGGGAGGGAGATTAATAGAGGAGCTAAAGTGGTGAGATCAGAAAGGAAGAAATGAGAATCCACCCAGAATAAGGGAGCTACAGAGGTACGAGTTTTCAGGAAACAGTGAGAAAATGTTTTGTATGTGGCAAGTGGTCTATAGCAAGAAACTTGTGGTTGGAAGGATAAATCGGAGAAGTTAGAGAATATTAATAAAAAAGTTGAAATATTATTCTTTATGTACTGTACAGTGTTTTTTGAAATGGAATGTTAAAAGGACAAGAAAGTGGAAAATTTGGAGAATTTGATAGGAAATATCCGAGGTTCTTGGAATGATAGCGGAAGGATTGTATAGAAACAGGATAGAAGTGTTATATTATTAACTGATGGGGAAGGACGGTGGTAAGGAAAGGCCAGAATGTACCACAGAGCCTAAGTTAAAAGCTATATTTATTTAAGTACCTTGAGAAAAGGTGTATTATAAAAAGTCAGGTCGGTTGGAGAACCCTATTATAGTGGTGAGAAACCAAATGTTGATGTAAGAATTATGAAGCATCTTATAGGACTTAAGGAGCTAGTTGAAAAGGATCCTTATAATTTGCCAAATATTAGGGATGTAATTAGATCCTTAAGGATCAAGAATATTTACTGTTTGATTGAAGGAAGGTTTTTTAACATATAGAGATGAGGAGTCATAAACACAAGTACAAACGGCTTTTGAGTTTGATGGTACCATATATGAGTGAACTGTATGGTAATGGGGTTTAGAATGCACCTCAGATTATGCAAGGACGATTAAATAATTTTTGGATGGTTTAAAGAGGGAAGGTTTTTTTGTCACATGGATGATGTTGTAATTCATGGAACAGAAAATGCGGACAACATAAGGTCCGCCTGTTAAGAGAAGGTTTGAAAGATTGTAAGTGTAGGGACTGAGAATAACTTCCAAAAAACTACACTCCACCACGTGGCCGAGTGTCCACTTTTCGGCTTCCGTGTCCCTGGTTAATTCTTCGGCCATCTGCCCTTCATCTTCCCGTTCCGGCGCTGTGTTCTATAAAAAGACCGGTGTTTATAAAAGATTTGAGAAGATTTTAGGACTAGCTGGTTGGTTTAGAGACTTTATTGGAAATTACGCGATGTTAACTGAAAATCTCACAAAAGCATTGAAGAAAAATAAAAATGGATTTGGGCAGAGGAGATGGAGGAAGAATTTATAAAAGTAAAAGAAGAGTTGCGTAATATGAGAGAACTACAGATACCAGACTATGTAAGGAGTTCAGACTGCGAACAGATGCATGTGATACAGGAATAGCAGCAATTTACTTCAGACAAATAGAGAAGGTAAGTGGATGCCAATACAATGGGCTTCAAAGAAACTAACACCGACTGAGCGAAGATATGGAATTTCGAAAGGAGATGTTTTGCAGTAGTTTGGGGTATAAAGAAGTTTGGTACGAGTTGAGAGGTAGAAGATTTCACTTGATGACAGACCATAAGGCATTAGAAGAGATAAGGAATAAGCCTTTTTTTAATAATAATAGAATAAATAGGTGGATCGAAAAGATCCAAGAATTCGATTTTAGTGTAGAATATGTTAAAGGTGAGCTTATGACTGACGTAGATGCTTTAAGCAGACAGTACCAAAATGAAAAGACTGAATTGAAGCACGAAGGGATTTAAAAGTACAGAAGCAGAAAGAAGGCAGGGAGAAAAAACACATTAAGTGGGTTGACGGAACAAGTTTTGGGGGAATTTTCATCGGGAAAGAGAGCAATAGTCCCTGAGATTTGGAAAGAAGAGATGAATTACTAAAAACACACCTAATAAACTAAATCACAGAGGTGTGAAAGGTACTTACTACAGATTAAACCAGCATGGTATTGGCCTGGAATGGAAATACCAAATATTACAAAGGAATTGAAGAAATGTAGCATTTGCCAGATTTTAATATAAAAAGGAAAATGGGCACAGAATTTATTGCAACAAGTAGAATGGGGAAGAAAAATTGGATTGAAGAGTGTAAGTAGGATAACCTATAACGTATGTACTAGTGGGTATCGACTATTATACGAGATATTTATATGGGACGTCTTAGAATCAAAAACGAGTAGTAATGTCATTGAAACAATGGAAAACTGGTTTAGAGAGTGTGGGATTCCGGAGAAATCATAAGTGATAATTCAAAGGAGTTTAGTAGTAGTGAATTTTAAGTGGTGCTTTGACAATGAGATCGATCATAGAAAAGTGAGTGTAGATCACATGGTAGCAATGGAAGAATTGAAAGAGCTATTAGATCAGTAAGAGAAGCTTAGTAAAGAAAGGAGATTGTGAATTGGAGAATAGCATAAAGAAACCATAAAGGATACAATGAGTCTTACCATCGTGGCAATTAAGTGTACGCCAAAAGAAGCGCAGAGAGGCAACAAGTAATGAAATTTTAAATGGAGAACAGTAGAGAGGGTAGATACGCAGATAATTTTAGGAAAGGAACGAAGTGTTTATTAATGGACGACAGGTGAGAATTTCAAGAGTGCGGAAAATTATGGATAGAGCAAACGAATTAAAAAGGGAGATTTACTGAGATTGGATATATTGTAGAATGTTGTGAGAATGACTCATATCTAGTAAAACAGGTGACGGTAGATTAGTGAAAAAGAGACATTTTGATTTGAAGGCTTTGAAGGATTGTGAAAAGTGAGACTACCCGTCTAAGGGAGGGGATGTTGGGTATTTAACCCCTAGTAAATAAAGACTTACATCTTGTTAAAGAATAATATTAAAAAATATATTCATCCAAAAATGCTTGTTCGATGAATTTTAAAATCCTTTCCTCTTTTTCCTTGTATCTTAACTGAAACCATAAATTTTTAATGTGCTAGATTGGACATGTCGCGCGCCAGGAGCGCTACTTTTTTTTGCCCCTTCTAATGTATAGAACCCTGTTTTCAAATAGTTTACTTAAAGCAGCATCGAACTCGTCAAATTTTCGAACAAGCACGACGGGCCCACTGGCCAAGAGGCTAGTTCACCAAAATGATAAAAATATATTTAACATTACTATCAAAGCTATCTTGTTACAAATGTGACTTATTGAAGTATAATTTCAAGGTCTATGCTTTATTCTTTTTTTAACTTTTATGTGTTTTCTTTCAAACTCTCAGTAACAATAACCCAGTAATTTCTAAAATTACAAAAAATAAATCAAAACAGGACAAAAATACACATAAAAATGGTAAAAAAAACATATAAAAACATAAAATTTGAATCATCCTAAACATATAAGTCGCTAATTTTACTTTATTATATTGCATTTTCTACTTTCTTAAAATCTTGGGGGTTAAAAATTCAAAAATAAAAATTTTACTAATATGAAATTCTTGAGATAATTTTTTTGAAATACCTTTTAATATGAGAACTCAAAACGTTATAAAAACAATAAAGGAATACAATTATATTGTTTCCATACTTGATAACAATACTAAAACTAGAAGGACCAAATTAGACAGCGTTTTATAATGGTCCTTTTATAGTATCTAAGATTCTTTATAACAATTTTTTGGTTCTTCAAATGAAGAGGTTGAGTTTAAAATAAGTAAACATCTTTGCAAAAAATCTAATAGTCAATTAAATTCGATTTAAAAAAATTTTAAGTGTGATTTACTGCGGTTTTACCTTTAAAAGTGTTTAAATACTTATTGACAATCGGACAATTTCGAAAAAAATACGATTTCACCCCATGTGTAAATTTGACAATTAACGATTAATTGTTAAATAATTTTTTCGTTGTATAAAGAAAACAAAATTAATATTTTACAACCCTTTTGGCGATACAAGTTTCAATAAAATTAATATTTTAGCCCCTCCTTTTAAAGTAGCGCTCCTGGCGCGCGACATGACATATCGTCAATTATAGTTGTTGGAACTAAACCATAAGGGTTTATTTAAAAAGTGATTTATAAAATATTCATCTGTCAGATATATAAAAGACCCATATCGACAGAATGAGTATTTACATTCCTACAATAGTCATCAGAAATTCACATTTAGTACATGCCTTTTTTAACAAGGTTTTCATCAATTAGGATATAATTGACGCATTGATATATAGAACATCATCATTTGTTTTTTTTTTGAAAAAAGTTGAAAATATTAGTGTAAAAAAATTCTAAAAAATCATCCGGCCGGTGAGGTAGCCTTGAGCCGATAATCTAAATTAGTTCTTCTCTATTGAGTGTAATCCCTAGGTCTAAAAAAACACACGAACTGTTGTTGATTCATCAAAAAATTTTAAACTTAAAGACGTTAAAAAAGTACCACATATATTTAAAGTACACATAGTCCATAATTAAGGGTAAAAGAGATTAAAATCTTATTATTATTACAAATTGATGTACTTATTGGTGATTCCTATGTCTACTCTAGTAAAGACAATTCTTAGGAAAATAATTTGTTTCATGGATTTGTTTGCTTTGAATAGACAAAAATAAATCATTATAATGTTAAAGAAGATAGCAAGGCATTCTTATGGAGTCCTAGCTTAAGGCAAACGCGATCAGTTTGAAAGAATACTCATCACGGGTGTAATTTCGTGGGAAAAGAATAGTATTCATAAGAAGAGCTAGACTAAGTAGGGGAAGGTCACGTAATGGACCGGATGGAAAACTGCGCACACGGTTCGACCAGGTGTGAAACTTGGAGTACAATTTACAGTAAATTGGTAGTGTAAGAGGAAGTGCTTGCAATCAGCCTCAAATTTAGGACGATATAACAGTAGGATGATACTACCCCCCCCCCGGGTCTAAAACCACACTCGTAATATTGTCTACTGTGGGACTACATGTTTTGCATGTATTTGGGCAAGGGATAGTGGATAGGTTCTCCGGAATCAAAGCCCCAGATGGTATGATGTACTCTCGCCCCACAGCCAGGCTACTTAAAAGGAGGGGGTTTTAGTGAGTAAGAATTTCACATTACTCAAGTAAGACTGAAACCAACAGCTACCCGTAAGAGTCTCTATGAAGATTTTCTTCCTACCGTCGCCACCCAAAAAACGAAATCAAATTGTTAAGGGTATCATTACATATTTTGAAAAACTCGTTACAAAAAATCTTTCACGTCAAAAATTATGCATAAAAATATTAATTCATCTTTTTCAACATCTTTCATATTTTTTAACTCTCATTTATAGTCTACTCTAGTAGAAGTTAAAATGTTCAATGTGTGCTCCATTTTCTGGATTTAGACAATTTAGAAATGATCTAAAGTTTCAAGCTCAAACCTAAATAATTACGCCTTGATATGCAGACCATTGATGAGAATGGATTTTAGATCCGAGAAGACAAATCCTTTTAAAGTGTAGATTATTTTTTTTTATGATTTCCTCTAGCGGCAGAAAAAACTCGTGTTTTATTCCTAACACCTAAAATTGATGCTATGATATCATCCCCTGTAATATTTTTGCTTGTGATTAAATAAACTTCTATCTATCTGATAAGCAAAGGCTTTTTTAAGTACGCAGGGGTGTAACCAAAAACTTAATGATTCTAGTGGTGTTTCTGCTGATTCGCAATCTTTTTTTTGTAGTTTCAATTAATTATTTAATTTATACAAGTCTATCTATCTGACAAAAAACACCCACCCCTCCGAGTTCAATTGGTTTTCTTACAAAATATTTTCTTCAGACATCTCTTAAGTATCTAGTTAAGTCATTTGCTTTTAATGAATTAATACCTTTATTATGAACGATATAACCTTATTTGATGCGCCTATGCTCCACAAATAAACTACAAAGATGGTTATTTTTAAATCCATCCATGGTATCCTAAAACAAAAGAGGTTCTAATTGATGGTGGTGTTTGTATTCTAGACCAGTGTTGCGCAAAACAATGAGAGCCATGGCCCCTTTGGGGTCATGGAAAGCTTTTTTGGGCCACAGTCCTTTTTTTTATTTTTTTTGAAAATTATGGATCAATAGAATAATGTCCTATTCCTCTTTAGATGAAGATAATCTTATCGATCCAAAGCTGACACACCTCTCTGTTTGAAGTAAAATTTGTTCGTAGATAACCACTATTTCTTATATTAGTATTCTTTTTTTAAATGTTTTTACTTTACATTTAAAAATCGAACATGAGTTGAAAAAGTCTTAAAATTTGCAACTCAAATACAGCACATATTTAAATATCTTAAAAAATTAATATAAAATTTTATTACTAACATATTTTAAGGAATTAGGACTGACGAGGTCCTACCTTGAGGTACTCTAAAATGCTTTTACAAGTGGAAACTGAATTAAAAAATTTATAATTCATAGTTCCCCTTTGCATTCCTCTTCTTCTTCTATGGGGTTAAATAAAAATTTTAAAACAATAAAAAATTATGTGGAAAGTCATACCACAATGACATTTGTGTTTTACAGTTGTGGTATAAACCAACATTTATGTGTTAAAAAATTATTGTTTAGAAAAAGTTAGAAATTTCTAGAATTTTTAAATATAAATAAATTTTAACCCCTAACAAGGATATAATAATAAATGACTTTTACCTTTAAAAATGGTTTATATAAAAAGGATACTGGTAGGACAGTTGACGAAAGCATAATAGAAAGCTTCTAAAAGATGGTCGCATCCTACCAGGTTACGCCAACAGTATTTTTACTTTTTAAAGAAAAGGTTAAAAAATTTTTAGAAACATTTATATTAACATGAATAAAGGAATTTTGTTAATTAATTAAATAATTACAAAACTTTGGTATGACAAAACAATTTAAAAGTGTGGTATTATGTATCACATTATTTAAAAGTTTATATTTTACCTTAAACAAGAAAATGAGAGAAACGAGTGCCGTATTAAGCACAAAAAGGTTAAACAAGTCTGTTCTTTTTGTGCACGCGGGGACGAGTATAATAAAAGCATTTCTATGTTCTGGCAGTCTACCTGAGGGTTCATGCCACAAAAGGTAAACTTATTTTTGGCAAGAAATTGTACTTTTGCATTACAAAAAAAAACAATTATAATTTTAAGGAATCAAGATCATTATCTCCCCTCAGGGGGAAATAATGATCTTGATCCTTTATTTTTACTTGATCTTTTTTTACATCTGGGGTAAATAATGATCTTGATCCATTTTAAGTGCATACCTAAGAGCTCAATCCATATTTTAAGGATATATAGTAGTTTCATGACACAAGTATCAAGACTAATCTTTCGCTTAGGAGATCTATCAGATACTCTAAATGAAACATTATTATGTTTCGAAACAATGATTGGTCGCCCCTAACACAAAAAAGGGTTCTTTTAACCCCTTCTATTGAATTAATGAGTTCAGATTTAAAAAACCTACACTCCCACAACTTTAAATTTAAACAAGTACTATAATTAAATGTAGAGCCCAGTCTTTTGTTTTTTTTTATTTTAAAATTATGTAAAAAAGCTTAAAAGATCTTGAGTTAATAGTGAAAAAACCAGAAATTACCAAACAATAATTTCAGTGTTTTTTGTCGAGGAATTAAAATTCTTTTTAGCATTGTCGTGTCTTAGTGAGCTGTTACTTTGCATCCCCCGGCTTGTATATTAGTTTATATACTTTTATAAGCCAATCATGAGCTAAGATCTAAAGGGGAACTGAGTGCACCAATAAACATCGTAATCAACGATGATTACGACAAGCATAATAGTTGTAATAAAGCTATATTAACAAAAACTGAGATTATAAACAGGCCTATTTAATGCATTATTTTAAAGGTTAATCCATGGAAAAAATTTTGGGCCATGAGAATTTTTTTTGACGAGAAAGAGGCCATGGACCTAAAAAGATTGCGCCACACGTTTTATAAACAGTGATATTTTACTCCCCAGAAAAATCCGCCATCAATCCTTCTAAAAATTGTCCATATCAAAGGAAAGAAAGAGTAAGCACACCTTATCCTTCTACATAGCAGTATTTAGATTTCAGAAAGTTAGTTGTTTAAATAAAATCTCCTCCTTTCATCGGTAAAATATTATTTGAAAATTTTTTTTGCCTGTTTTGGGGCACATTGCTTTTTTCAAAAATCTTGGTCTAATATTTCCCTCAGAATAAATATCAAAATTGATCCAACAAAAGTTTATGAGGTAACTAGCAGAGCTAGCTGGCATAATCGGCAGGTAGACAGCCAGAAAATAGAAATGCTCTACGATTGGCTCGTCCCTGTATGCCCGAAAACTAGATTTTTATAGTAAAATTTTAGTGACATAATCGGTCTGGGGTTTTTTTAACCCATATTTTTTTTTTTTAATAAATTTTTACCAAAAAATTTATTATAATGTGGAATAATTATCCACACTATCACCTTAAAAAACGGGAGTGTTTGAAGTATTATCCCGTTACTTAATTATTTTTTAGATTTTATTTACTTCAAATTCAACTTCTATAGTTTACCAAAAATACCAAATAGCTATTAGAAAAAGCTTTAAATTTAAAAAAAATACGCATAAAAATGCTTGTACAATCATTAATAAGTCAAATACTAAACCATTGTTTCATTTTGAGCAATATCCACTGACTTAAATAATTTTTAGTTTTTCATGTTTTTTTTTGTCTTAGGGGTTAGAAATTATAAAAATAAAAATTTAGTTAATAAGACAGCGAGATATTCCGTTTAAAACGGGATGTTAATGTATCATAGTGTGTCTTTTTTCTAAGAGTTATAGTTCTTTTGCCTCCCAGCAGACTTCTTTTTTACAAAACAAAAAACATGATCTAAAATTGCATATCTATTATCAAATTATACAAGTACACATAAAATACTTCTTTAACAAAAATAAACATAAATTTTTGCTTTAAAAATCGTCTCAAGCCATAATCAGAACTTTTACTTTTCTTCATATATTTTTATCTTTTTTTTACAATAGGGGTTAAAAATTATAAAAAACATTCTTTTATATATATGACTAGCAGAGCTATCCCGTTTTAAAACGGGCCGTTGTATAATTATTTGCCTTGTAAAAAATATATTTTATCGTTTGACCTCCTGGTATTACTCTTTTTTTAACAAACCAACAGCATAAATCTAAATATCATATTTGACTTCAAATTAATACAAAGTACACACAAAAAATGCACATAAACCGAAAAATAAATAAGAAGCGGGACTTTAAAACTGTCTTAAGCCATCATTAGAACTTCAGAAGTTTTATATATTTTTGTTTTCTTTTTCACAAGAGGGATTAAAAAATTAAAAAAACATTCTTTTATATATATGACTAGCAGAGCTATCCCGTTTAAAACGGGACATTGATGTTATTGGAATGAAAAATTGGTATTTTTTTTATAAAATATTTAAAGTAAAATCAAGCAATCATTTACAGTCTATTCCCAACAGATGTGTTGTTATTTATCTTTTTCTAGAGTGTAGGCCTTGACATTCTAGTTATCTTCTTTTTTAACAAACCAACAGCATAAATCTAAAATAGCAAAATTGACTTCAAATTAGTACAAAAGTATCCACAAAAATGCTTATAAAACAAAAATAAATGGGAATTTAGGACTTCATAAAGGTCTTAAGCTATAATAAGAACTTTAAATTCTTTTGATTTTTTTTGTATTTTCTCGAAAGAGGGGTTAAAAAATTAAATGTGAAATCCTTTTATTAATCAAAAAAAATTTTTATATAATGATTACTTATTTTTCGTTAGTTTTTCTTTTAAAAAGTTTAGATATCTTTTGCCTCCGATAGCTTCGTTATTTACAAAACAGAAGCATAAATCTTAAAATAGCAGATTTACCGCAAATAATACAAAGTACATGTAAAAATGCCAATCAAACAAAAATAAATTGAAATTTAGACTTTAAAGCTATCTTGATATATGATTAGAACTTAAATTCATTTAAGTTTTCTGTGTTTTTCTTAAAAGAGGGGTTAAAAAATTAAAAAAACATTCTTTTAAATATATGATGATAAAAATTATCAAAATAATAATTGTGTGAGAAGTAATAAGATACCGGTTCAACACTGGGGTAGGTACCCAAAGTGATAGTACCTCTGAGGGCACTTTCTACAATCGGCCACTTGGCCTAAGCATATTTTTTTAAACATGTGGAAAAATACCACAATTACCAAAATTAGGGGTTTTATCTTATTATAATTCAAATATATTCCACAATAAGATTTTTTACTTTTCTTAGTTATTATTTATTATTTCTGTCGATACCTTCTCTTTATAAGTCTTAAATATATTATTTTTATATTTTTTACCCATGCAATGTGACGATGAAACATACAATAAACAATTTATTGACAGTATCATTCTTTATTTTTTTTTCGTTTGTCTGTTTTAATTTACAAAAAACAAATAATATTACTTACTTCTACGATGAAAAACACGTACACTAACTTAAGTAGGCAACCAGTGCGCAGAAGGACTTATGAAAAACAACTATACTTCTATAAACATCTTGGAAACCTACCTGGATAAGATATGTCAGAAACAAATTTAATTAAAAATAGCTGTCAATTTTATTGTTTTTTGCTAAAAATTAGTCAAAGTTTAAAAATTAATCTTTATAAAAATTTTGAGGCTGTTATTTTTAACATAAAAAACCAAAATTCAAATCAACTTAAATCTTATCCTATTCTTATTAAACTTTTTATAAGATTACCATTGAATGCACCTATATTTAGGATTCACATGCAATTAAAAACGTAAGGCTTCTTTAAAAATATTTAAGAGATAATTTTTCTCATTAAGTATAAATTTTTATTTAATTAAAAGAAACAAGTTTAATGGACAAAATTCAAGAAAGAAAAATGTGTAGCCAACTTTTAATTCTCTTTCTTATCAGTGGTCAATTTTTTTAGTTTGCTAAATATTTTCTTAATTAATTGTCAATAAATCTCGTCAAACTAATAATCCCAATTTTATGATATACAGAAAAATATTGTTTACATTGTATTTTAGTATGTCCTTTTGAAAGAAATAAAATCTTCTAATGCCTTAACTTTTATAATAAGTTTTTTAAACTTATGGAGGATGAAGATTTCAATATCATTGAATACGTGATGGATGAAGATACAAATTTTAATTTTGAAGCTTATGAAGACAAAAGTATCTTACGAAACTTCTAACAAGGAGGAAGAAAGCATAATGAGGATGATCCACAACCTAATGAATTCTTTTTACCAGAAAATGATCAAATTTCCCTTGAAGAAATGATTTCATGTTTAAAAAAAGATACAAATGAATTAACTCCACACAATACTACTTCTGACTTGACAATCGTAGATGTAGAAGATAGTTTTTCTGAGAATATAAGTAATCACTCCACACAACACTACTTCTGACTTGGAAACCGTAGATATAGAAGAAAGTTTGTCTGAGGATACAAATGAATTAACTCCACACAACAATACTTCTGACTTGGAAATCGTAGAGTAAAAGGTAGTTTGTCTGAGGATACAGATTTTCAAATGGCTCGAACAAAAGATGTTAGAAATAAAAGACAGAATGATCATAACAACTTCGAGTCTCAGTCCTTTTCTTCTGATTTAAAAGATCTAAGAAGGAACATTTAGATTTTACAACTTCTACAGAAGAAAACTGCCCAATTAAAAAGTTCAAAAATCAAATTTTAATGTTAAAGGAAATTCTAAGAATTAAAGACACCTCGAGCTATGGAAAAGAGAACTTCGAAAGAAATTTTGAAATATTGTGTTTACTCAAATAGCTACAAATATCATAGCAAAACTTTTATATTTAATTTAGAATTCGAGAAAAAATAACTCAATTTTTAAATGCGATCGAAAAGGTACAGTTTCCATTGAAGAATGTAATTATATCCTGTGACTTTCACTTCTTATCGAACATTTGCTATCAGATGTTTATTCAAAACCTTCACATACAATTTTTTTTTAGAAAAGATAAAAGAACATTAGAGACCCATTATTTATAGATAATGCTTCTTATCATTCATATATAAATATGGAAATGTTGTAACATATTTGCATACAGTAAAGACAGTATCTTTAGATAGTTTTAAATCCTACTACATGATTTTAAATAAATAGAAAGTTGAAAAAAAATTACCAGGGACTTCCCGAAATATTTTATTTAGAAGCTTTTGGTTGTAAGGGTAGATAAATTCAAGAAGGATATTTAGGAGTTTATATACTCTAGAGTAATGAATAATATTATTGAAACTAATTTGGATATGAAAAAATCTATCTTTGCTTTTCTCACATGTTTTGTATCTTACTAATCTTCAGAAGAAAAAGTCTTTATATAGAATATTCAATACTGTTCTAAAAGGGAAACTATTTTTAATGCAATCAAAGAGAGAAAAAATAAACTTTTGTGTTGCTTTGTTAAGTTTGGGCAAATTTTGGGCGGCAGAAAGCAGAAGCTTCTTTCGCATAAATCATAAGATACCTCTTGATACTGAAATTGATGTAAATTTTTATTGTATAGCAAAGCACATGCTTAATCTTTTCTTTGTCTTAATATTACCCTCTACAATAATAATTTCAAAGATCAAGATTTGCATTACTACACATTCAAGAAGAGAATATTGCACTTTTATCAAGCTTTTTAGAATACATTTCGAAAAATAGAGATAGTATAAGTATAATTGCTTAAGGGAAGTATAAAACATATTTATAGTATTTTATTAATTAAAACTTAACCATAAAACATTTAGCATATCAACGAAAAATGTGTTTTTTAGAGTTTCGAACTTTTGGAATTTTAAATACAAATTAGTTTAAAAGCCTCATGATAAAATTGAACTACAATCCTATTTATAGTCTAGAAAAGGACTTTATTTTAAAATAAATCGATAATTTATACTGTGTTTCTTCGGATCAAAAAGAAATAGCCTCTTTTTAGAAATGACAAAAAAATTAACATTAAATCCCTAATGCAACAAAATCTTCAGATTAGAAAATTCCTACTCAACAATGTAACCTTGGATCCTTCCAAGCTATAAATATACATTTAATTATTTAAATTATTATTTTAATCGAATATTTCATTCTAGGAGTCGAAATCATAATATCTTCGTACCTAGATATCTACTTATATTATCAGTAGGGCTTACCTTTGCTGATAACAGGCAGAAGGATACCTGCCTGAGACAAACTTCATGAAGCTTATAATTGATAATCTTAGAACAATAGTTCGATTAAGAGTACTCATACCACAAATAATATGATTGACTTTGCGCTAGTAGAGTCATTACGAAGACTGGAATTAATGTGAACTGTCTTCTTTTAAGGACGGACTAGATGTGTTATTTTACTTGGTAAGAGGTCTCATTCACAGAATTTCCAAAAGTTTACTTCTTGTGTCCTGTAAGCACCTACATTAGAAAATTATTATGCATCGCCTAAGTTATAAGTCTTGTAACATTTATAAGTATATTCCCAAGTTGAGCTTCCTACTTAACACCACTCTTGCAAGTTTATGTCTTAGAATATTAGGTGACATACCGACGATCATTGTTTGTTACATCTTCTATGAAACAGTTTACAAAAAATCATTCTGATAATCTAATACTATTGTGTAAACTTTTGAAAAACTTCCTTATTAATTCTCTATGCATGCTTCATTACGACGTGTAAGGATAACCTTCTCAAGGATATCTTTATCACTAATATAATACTTATATCAAAAATGTCCTCTGCATTTTCGTTACAATTAATCAATTGGTATTGTATAGACTAATTGATGTCATTCAATGATCCATTAGCGATTTAGGAAATCAATCCATTAATTCATGTTGACCTTGAGATCTCATAAACCTAACTAGCTTATTAAAAAAACATTACCCGATTATATAGAATATTTGATTAATGTATGTGCTTATGGTACATTAAGCTTCATTAACTTTATTGTTTGTTTGAAGTCATATTTATGTAACACTGTTTTGTTAAGTTCTGTTATGTAGAGAAGTGGAAGAAACAAGGTTTATTGAAGGATTTATTGTTTTTAGGCATCCCCTATTTGGGATTAGAATATTTATATTTGAAATAGTGATATATATTAAAATATAAATCAACAAATAAACAAGCAAATAAAAGATCCTAAACAAACCAATAATATTATAGATCATTTAGCTTGAATGACCTATTATATGACAGTTTCTATCTCAATTGTCTTTTTCGAAAAATTTATAAAATAGCAATTAGACCAATCTGTACATAATAAAATTTCATACTATTAATAAAAATGCAGCACTGCTTAATCACTTTGGTTCATTAGACCAAATTAAGATCTAGATCATTAAAATTTATAAATTTACTTGTGCTGTCATGGAAGTTCCTGGATCTGAATGTTTAGGCTCATACATTCGTAAATCTTTCAGTAGATATTTGTGGTTAAACCACATAACTTCAATTTTAAAAGTATCAGCCTTTTATCATAAAAATATGATTTTTTATCAATTTGCTAAAAATTTTAAATATTTAAAATTTTTTATGAGAAGGGCATGGGATAAATCTAGTTGTAAAAATCGTTACTTCTAGATTTTTAAACGTTTCCTTCAATAGAAATGTTCTGTCGTGGAAGGCTGGAAGGCACGACAATATTCCTATTAAAGTATTTAAAAAATCCCTACACCAAAAATAGATTTGTGATTTAAATTTACTAAACATTGTTGTAATGTTTTCTATTGATCAGTCACATATCGCTGGATGTATGTATACAGTATTTTACCCAGACTCTGTGTGTTTTGGTTTTAACTCTCTCCAATAAATGGTGACATAAAGTTTTATACATAATAAAAGATCTATTTACTTAAAGGGATAAATTTTTTGCAAAGACTTGTCAAATTTTTATATTTTGGTTTGGAAATGACTAGTTTGTATTTAAAAAAGGACTTTGTATAGCTGAAAATCCACTAAACAAATAAACAATAAATTATTTAGATAATAAGCAAACTATAAAATGGTCTTTAGTAATATATTAAAAAATATCGAAGTAGTTGTAAATGAACTTTTGGAGAATCGTTTTGTTGAATCTTCCAGTTAATTTAAAATTTAAGTTACCATTGTGATAGATTTATTCAATAATTTTTTCGAAGACATTTAAATTTTTATCAATGATACAGCAAGCCAAAACTTTTCATTACAAGATTCCCCAAGTCTATGATTCGTTAAAAAAAAACATGAAGATGAAATTAAATGAATGTAAAATTAAATTGCTTTAATGATTTCATCAAAAAAGGTCGCAAGAAAAACCCAAAGAAACCCTGAAGGACAAAGAACCAAAGCAGAACCTCACAATTAACCCAACAAAAACCCGTAGAATTTAAAAGGTGTGAGCATACAGCTCGGCATATTAATCAGAGCTTCACTTCCAGAAAAGAAAAAAGATGTCGTGATTTTTTTTTTTTTTTTTTAAAAATTCCATATTTTATTTAAACGTAGCATAATTACAGCAATCTTTAACGTTCTTTTCTTCAATCATATGTAAAAGTTATTTTACGGTAAGCTAAGACCACCTTTTGAAGACTACGTCAAAAGGAACTTAAAAGTTAAAAATAACACCGTTTCTGTTATTAATAGCCTATTTAAACAGATTAGGACTTGTATTGTTACCTACACAAAACTCGGGAAGTTGCATACCAAGCTTTCAATGCACAGAGACACAAACATATAATTTCAGCTAAGAAAATTACATCTTAGTACGTGCTTTAGAAAAGACATTTTGAAGAAATTATCAATTTAGAAAAAATAAAACATTTTACAGAATGCTTTTAAAGTTGTAAAGACTTTTTTTTTTGGTATTTGAATCAATAGTTTATGTAAGGACTTGTGGTAAAAGAATCTTGTACAATATCACTCAGAGTATATCTCATGAAATAATTTCATTTCAAAAATAATATTACGACATTATTCTTCGAATGGACAAATCAGTCGCATTATTCAAGTAGATAAAGCTCATTTCAAAACATAAATATTTCTTAAAAAACAAAGATGCCTTTTAAAAAGAAGCCTTAAAAATAAATAAAGATACAAAGAAAATTATTCTAACTTTAATTCAAACTTATTTTACAAAAATAAAACCCTCTATTTTAGATTTCTATATGAATTTTTTTTTGAGTAACTAAATCCTAGTTTAAAAATTATGATCGTAATCCTACTTTATGAGGCTCCTTAAATATTTTTAGTAAAATCAATTACCATATTCTTCTCAATAGAAGGATCCTCCTCATAAAAACACTTTAAAATCTGAAAAAAATTAGGATACCATTGTGCCTCTATCATAAAGCTCAAGCAGATAATTAACTTCGTCCATAGAAGTCCCTCCATAATTGAATACAAGTTAAATAAAACAGATTGCAAGTTTACCATCACTATTGATGTCAAAAACGTCAAACAGAAATTTCATTCGTTCAAATTTATCAGTTCTCTTATTGAAAAATTCCTAAAAAATCTAAGAAATGAGGAAACGATATTTTTTCATAATCTAACCTTTTTTCCAACACATTGAGGATCAATTATTTAAACGATTAATTCAAATTCTGGGATATTATTTAATTCATTATAAGTAAGATACCCCACATTCATTTTATCAAGAAATTACAAATCTTTCATATAAGTATTCTATTTCTCTACAATCAAATACAGTTGTACTTTTTAACTCTTTAAGTTCTCCTCGCAAAGCATAGGAATATTAACCATCTCCATATAAAAGGGATAATTTTTTTTATTTATTTTAAATATTTAAAACAATATTGTTAAACATGTTTTGAGTTGAATTTTAGTCAGATGGCCGAGTGGTCTAAGGCGGTGGCTTAAGGTGCCATTCTCTTCGGAGGCGCGGGTTCGAACCCGCTCTGGCTATTTTTTTATGTGCTTGAAGAAAAAATATGGGTATGCACTCTTAAAATTCCTACAGCTCTGTATAATAAATAAATAGGTTACTTTCAATCAGTTTAAACTTTCTAAGGGACTTTAACTATAAATAGAAGTAAATAGATAGTAAATAAAATATATTAATACAAAGGATTAGACAAACTATAGTAAAAGATCTTGCTAATATGATCTTTGGAAGATGGTCTAACGGCTTGAGCAAATTAAAAACATATTTATTAATTTTAAGTATAAGAGGATGTTTTTGTAACCAATTGGAAAAAAATAAACCCTACCATTCTATCAGGATCTTCTATGGGCCAAAATCTCTAGAAGATTCAGAAAAAATAATTTTTTAAAGACTTAAATCATTGATGAATTAACAGTGTAAGTAAGTGGTTTCTAAACTCTAGAATTAAAGATTTACAAGGCCTGAAAAGACCGTTATTAGAAAGAGGGAATAATTTCAGATAACTAAGAAATTTATTGTGCTCAGATGATATAAAAGCTTAGTCTAAACAAAAAATATATCTTTATTATCGTTTAATGGTGTTGGCACAAATCCTGCATAGGGGTTAAAGATTATAATTTTATATACGACATTTATGATAATTATTTTCACCTGTGAACACATAAAAAGAAGTTGTAATATATTAACACATAAAAAAACATTGTTTTAAAAAGATTTAAAATTTAAATAGAACGTAACATTTCATATTCTAGATTTTACAAAAAATATCTTCTAAACATCAATTTCGGTATAAATTAACACACCCTCCTACATTTTCCCTAGAAAAACAAAAAATCCGACCTGATTACCCTTCCAATGATAACATTATTTTGTAGAACGAATGCTTTTGTTTTGATGCTGCCTTTCTTCAATTCAAAAATATGATATTTAACACATTTTCTGTCCAAATATACAGATCTTCTTGTCTACCTAACTTCTCTTTCCTTTTGGAGTTCTTTCATATTTATCAATAATTCAGAATTAATTGTATTTTCAAAAAGTTTGTAAAATATGAATTTGTATAATCAAATGGATAGATCATAAAGTTATTTTCTATAGCAAGTCTTTGAAGCTCTTTAATAGATATAGGAATAATTTTAAGCGCTATTAATTTATTCCAAAGATTCATTACTTCAATTCTTTAATAAACAGCTTACCACTATCCTGATTATAAAGGTCTTCGATAGCAAAGTCTCATTATTTTCTATCTTTTCATCAATGCTTTGTTGCGAGAAAAGCTTAAAAAAGTCTTTTAATTTAGAATTTGAAAGATTTAAAGCATAAAAGAACAGTCAATTTTCCTTTCAAGTTTGAAATTATTAGAGATCCAAAGGTTTATCTCTTCATTATTAATGTAGCTCAAAATAATGGACTTTTGCGTCAGGATACATTCTATCCTCTCATTTTTAATACGAAAGACTGAATCTTGTAAAGACGGACGAATGATTTCTTTAAATTCAAAGATCTTTTCATTCATAAGGAATACAGAGCTATTTTTGAATGAATCATCAAAAACAAATCCCCCTTCATTTGATTTATAAATAAACTTGTCACTCTTGATATTTCTTTTGTAGGGTAATCCAGCTCCATTACTTTTATCATTTTAAATCTTTTAGCATACCACACGTGTGTTCTAAGGATATGTCTATCCTTTCTCCTCAGTTGAACCTTCTTCTTTTTTATCTCTTTATTTGATCTTGATCGTCTTCTCTTGTAAAAAGGAAGCCTTTGAAAAAGCAACGTTTTTTTTCTACTCATTTTTATAGCTTCCTCTAACTTTTTTATTTCAGTTTCTCGACTTGCAAGAAATTTTAAATTTATCTCCTCATCTTCCATAAAAAAGGTATACTATAAAAATTATTAAGCACATTAGCTGATTCTAAATTGCAATTAATATGAAATATTAAAAGAAATACTTCAAATATAAGATTAATAGAGAGGATCTGTATCTTGATAGCAGAGATACGATTTGATATACAAATTATTATAGACATTAAAGTTTGAGAATTGTTAATGTTCGTCTGATTCTATCTCTTCAAATCAGGACACAAAAAGCTAAATACAATTATCATCGGTAACCAGAGAAGCAGTACCATTGTCCAACTTAAAGTAACATTCTCCTCCCTTCAACAGGTTTATTGCTTCATAAAAAAGATTATAATCGATTTCATCTGAGATTTTAGGATTAAATGAAATCTCGTACAACGAACTATCGAAAGTAAACATTTGTTTAGTGTAAGAATAATCCTCAACTCGTATTCAAATGTTACCGAGTGCTCAAATGTTGTAATTTCAAAACTTCATTTTATTCATGAAGAATTTTGGTTTGTTGATTCTAATTAAATGCTTTTTTCTACTGACTGAAATAAAAAAAGACTCTTCGAAAACTATATTGGCTATTAGATGTCTATCATCTGAAAGTAACTGGAAAAAAGCCTTTCTGATGTATCGATGACTAATTCTTGGCGTTTTTACTGTATTTGTTAGTTTGTCTATGATCATTGCATTTTTAGGAGAAATTACACAGTCCATGAGGAGGGGGGGGTTAGTTATGAATTAGAGGAAATCTTTTTTTAAACTATGTGGTAAAGTTTTACGCTTAAATTTATAACAATTTACTGGTTACGATAGAGTTTACAGATTCACACAAATGCTATTTGGCTGTATAGGATGATATAAATAGAAAAAGATTTTATTAACCACCCTTATGTTAAACTTTGTCAACATTTATAAAAAAATATCTTCAAGATCCTCCTTGAGTCTTTATTGTTAAACTTTTGAATGAATTCGTTCTAAGAAGTCCTTACGCTTTTCTGTTTTTATTCACTTCCTTTTTTTAATTTCCAAATTAATTCGTTTTAAACGATTCAATTAGCCTGGGTAGTAACAACATTTATGTCGATAAATTCTTTCTAGTGACAGACAGTTTTATGAAAATTACCTAAAGAACTTATTGTTATGTCCCGCATAACAATTTGATATTTTTGTTTTATATATATTTTCATTAAAAAATTTTATGATAAAAATTGTTAAGTAAAAGCAGGGGATATCAATAATAAAGAATTATGAATAAAAACATTCTAATAAAATTATATAATAAAGAGAATATTTAGACAAGAGCCTAATAGCGCTTCATATTTAAAGAACGGCCGTGTCCCAGAGGGACACCACACTTATCACCGTAAGATTGGTGTTCATCTGTCAAGATAGTCTGCCTTTTCCTACATTATCACATAATACTAAGAAGCATAGTTAAGCTTTTTTATTCGGAATGACACAAACAAAGGCTTGAGTAATTGCCTTCGATCTCAATAATACAAAGAGCATCTGTTTTGTTTTTTAGTGCTCTACCTATATTTGCTTAAATCTTATGATTCAGTGTGTTTCATCAATTTTCCAGGTCCTCCTAGCTTACTCTTCCTTTAATCATAATTATAAACTATTTTAAAATATTTATTAAAAAATTTTCTTATAGGTGTTCCCATCAATATTATCCCGTGGCAGATTGCTACTTGGGAAGGAGTATTAACTGACCATCTAAGTAAAACTTTTAAATTGTAGTAGGTATTTTTAATCTATCAAAAAAGAATCTTTTCTTATGGAAGACCAAACTCTATATCGTACATTTCTTGGTTATGAAATCTCTCCAAGCAATACCTTCTTTAGACTGATAATATCTTCTTTCACCATTGTGACACATAATGTTCACAGTTTTAAAAAAACTTTTTAAAGTAGATGCATTATTTCTCAATGTTTTGATTAAATCAGAAATTTCCATACGCAGTTAAACATAACTCTAATGTATCACTAGACATTTTAACTTAAATTTTTTTTTAAAAAAACAAATCTACATTTTTTGGCCCTAAAAACAAGATCAAGTTAATTTTTTCGCCCACTGGCCGCAAAAATTCACTTGATACGTTCTATTTTTGTCATGGCTACGGAATACAAATTGTGATATGCTTTCAGTATTAGATTTATTAACTAAAATTATATCTCACATTTCAATAACTTAAAAATTTTTAAATTTTTTTACCTTACCAAAGTCCAATTGATGAAAATATTATTTATTTGGACCTGTTAGTTTTATTCCTACGAACATAAAAAGACCTATAAATCATAAATGTGAATGTACAGGGAATATCTTCTTTTGATGGACATCCCGATGACGATTCCAGTTCTTGCGCCCACCCTTTAAATATAGAAGGGACACGAATTAGAATCATTGTTTGTTAAGGAGGACTCTAAGGCGTTCGTTAGAGGGTTAGAGAAAATGAGATAGCCAAATTTGTGCAAGAAGTATAATTTACGAGCTTACGCTTTTTAATTTTAAGGATAACGATGATTGGGATACCGATTCAATAGTTGATGTGCTTGAGCTAACATACATACTTGATCCCTTCTCTACTTTAATAACATTGATAGCTTTGGTGTTTCAAGGTATAAGAACCAATATCCGCGTACGAAGCAGCTAGGAATTTAATTAATTCATATCAAATAAAAAACTATGTATCTGAAAAGCGTGAATTTGTTTCAAAAAACATACATATAACCATTCGAATAGTGTTGTAGTGGAGATATTTTAAGCCGTAGAAATGATGTTTTGTATCCCTATCAACTTCTTGGTTTAGGTATATTTAATATATGTTTCTAACTATTGGTTGGGTAACTTGTATCGTGTAAATAAGTCTCGAGAAACAATGTGTTTGAGAAATTCTTTGATTGGATAGCAGAATTTAAAATAAAAAAATATTTTAGGGGATAATGTTTTTAGATACTTTAGAAAATAAAATTCAAAAGGATGATAAGTAATGCGTAGGCAGGGTGTGTTGATAAATCTTTAAAGACACACATATTGATAATATAACATACGATCTTTCGAGGAACGCCTTGAAGCTTTAAGTGAGGATGCCCTTTTATTTCCTCTTTTAAAATCTAAGGACTTGTACGTTTGTCTTAAATCTGTTCTCTTCTGACAAAGCTGTACAGGAAAAAAGAAGCACCAGGACACCAGGAATGATGAATATCTTTATAAGTTTTTAGAACAGAATGTAGAGGAACAATTCTTATGAGAACGTAATCAGCTTCTTGTTTTTTTTTATAGATTTCATATCTTGCAAGTCCTCACCGTCTTCGATTTGAATTAAAGAAAAAGCTTATTTGTGAAAGATTGAAGGTCTTTGTAAAGATTTTTAAATATCTATAAAGATACACGAGGTAACATACAACATTCTTCTTATTCTTTACACACTTTCTTTCGATACCAATTATTTTAAATACATCTACTCATTTGCGGACAATATCATTCATATTATAAAGGAGCGTATAAGAGAGAAAAACTAAGAGTAAGACTACAATATTTTCATAAATCTTCTTAAGTCTCAGATCCCTTAGTTATTAACAGATCTATGACATGCGGAGAATCACCAGACACTTGTGAATCCAAGTTTTCAGACACAACCTAGCTAGTAGTGTCAAAGACAGCTTCTTGTCTATTTAAACCAACAGCATTCAAATACGACCATAAACAATATCGTTGAAGAACATTTAAGGAAATCTAGAGTGGATTCTGATTATCACCTATGATTGTTAAACTTTTGGATGACTGTCTCCCTGTTATTCAAAAAAAACAGAGTAGAATAGTTAGGTTGAAAAAGTATCTTAAGTCTTACAATACCAATGGAATTTGTTAGCATGTAATGATATATACATGTTAGTCAAAGGTTTATTCCTGATATAAATCAAGCTTGAGTAAGTATAAAGTAAGGGATATTTTGTTGGATATAACACGAAGTTGAAAATGATATACAAGATTTCAGCAGTGAATGAAAAACTTTATATTCTGCATTTTTTCTGAATGGACATTAAGTGTTATTAAATATTTAGATAAGTCGATAGGGTTTTTTCAAATAGTATAAACATTATACTAAGACAGCGATGGGATTTTTTAAATCTTTGAGCTTTTTTTATATTATGGCCGGGGGGGGGACAAAGGTCATTTTTACATTAAATGAACTTATATGTTTTTTTAAAAACACAAACAAGGAAAGCTTTAACATAAAAAACATGACATTAAGGCATATTTGTTAGTTATTATTTAAGATGAAAATTTCTTTAAAGGAATAGGCCTCTTATATTCGTTAATTTACTCAAAAAAATATTGCCTTCTTAAATCCAGAATTGATACTTTAAAAGTCTTTAAAGAATATGAAAAAAACTTAGTTCAAATGTTGTCTCTTAAAGGTTTTCTACATTTTTTTTGTTAATAATTACATTGAAAGAGGGGGGGGGGTTAAAATTTAACATCTAAAGATTTAATCGCACAAATTAATCCCTTTTAGTTCATTTAATAAACAAGCAAGAATTTTCTTGTTTCAGACTCTACCTTTTTTCTCGCAAGTAAGAAAAAGGACGTACTTTATTTTTTACATGTACGTAATTAACATAATCAAAGATCACATAAAAAAGACAACACGCGTGGACATTGAAATTTAAATATTGCCAGTAGTGGTATCGTCGCAAAGACCCTATTTCTACCCAAATTAAAAATTTTAAGATAGTTCTTTGTATTTTAGAACAAAACTTTACTACCATGAATATTATAGGATAAAAAAATATTTATTCCGGATAATTCTGTTTGGTATTTATTGTATCTTTTTCACACTTCGTTTGTTCTTAGATCTAAGATATTGGATGAGATCATATTCGTTCCTCGGTATATTTGAATTTTTATATTACTATTTCTTCTTAAATGTGCTCCTTTCAACTATAAAAAAAATAAATAAAAAAATTTAATAGATTGAAAGAAGTACACCCCCATACCACGTATTCATCTTGATATCTCGTTTAGAGATCCTGTAATCTAATATAAGGTATGATCAATGGAAACAGCCATTCTATGCCCTGTGTACATTTGTATTAAATCCATTATGAAAATTAGATTATATAGATCATCGTAGTTTAAAGATGATTCCTTCATGGATAATATTTATTACAGTTCTATTAAAGTTGTCTACAGTTTTCTTCTTGTAGCTTGTTTCTCTGGTTTTATTTTTTATAAAAATGAAAAATATAAAAGAATACTCAGATTGAGGACCAGGGATATCCGAATTACTGGTATTCGCAAGCTGAAGAGAGTCTTCTATTTTTAACTTGAGATGACATATCAACATTAAACTCTATATTGCTATCGAGGCTATCACCGGTAACATCTTTGTACTTTTCGAATATTCTATCCCTAAGGACAAGATTAAATGCTTTTTCAAAGTAATCAGGCCATGGAGGGATAATATTTTTTTTCTCGAGACTCATTTTGTTTTCTCCTAATTGTGCAAGAGAAAAGCTTTTCTAAAATAAACAGTTTTCATCGACTAGTAGAACATTAAACAATTAAAATAGTTTATTTTTTTAGGTACAATAATTTGTAAGAGGATCTTATTTGTTAGGAATAAGGCTTACTTTAGATAAAATAGACAAAGATTGTTTCCCAAATTTTAACTGTAGATGGAAAACCCTAGTTGTTTCAGAATTTTCAAGAAGAATTGCTAACTTTTTTAGACGTCTTTTAGTTATAAATATTCAAATAACTAAACCTTATATCATCAAATCATATATTTATTTTAAGAATTGTTTTTCCACATTGTTTAAAAAATATACTTTGTTACACATGTTTACAAAATAAATTTGTACCTTCACGAAAAATAAAAATACAATGTTTATAAAAATTATAACAAGAATATGTTCGAGATAATGGAAACATCTCTGGATAGGTTTATCATGGGGTATGTCCTGGTATGACCGCATAACATTTTGATATTTTATTTTATTATTTATTTTCTTAAAAATTTTTATTATAAAATTTATCCTGGAAAGGAAAGGGACGAAAATGATGAGAAGAATACATAAAAATATTTATTTAAAAACCATTTATTTAACTTAGGAGCCTCATAGAGGAGCTACCTAGAGAACGGGTTGGTCCCACAAGGACACAAAGTCCCATCAGTGTACCAACTAGTTTTGTAGTTAAAACTTAGAATGGTAATTCCTGTCTATCAAGTTGTATTAATGTTCATCTCTAAATTACTTTTGTGCTTACGTCATGCGCAAAAAAGTTTATTGTCTAACCAGATAGTTACGCTTCCAAATATTTCATTAGGAAAATTATAAAAGTCCCTTTTAGCAAATCTGAATTATTCTAACTGAAAAGCTTAAAATTTTCTTTAAATTTCACAAATAGAGTGTTAAAAATGCATAAGAGAAAAATCTAAACAGGCATTTTTAGTTCAGTTTCTGCCGAGATTTCTGACCGAAAACCGAGGCTAAAATATTCAAAAATAAAAGGAAGAAAGAAATGCATTCAAAAGGTCCTTCTCTTACGTATCTCTTGCTGTATAATTAAATTATGTGTTACTATTATGTGAAGTGTTTGCAACAAAAATTTTATATATTACAGTAGAGGAATTAAAGGGTCAAACTGACTTCTTTTTTATACTTTCAAAATATGTTTATGTTAACACATTATCATACAGGTATTTAGATTTAAGGATTTTATAAAAACATAAATATAGTATAATTATTACAATTGTACTAAATTTGGAGCAATTACAAAATAGGAGCTTTATAAAAAATTTAAAATTTTGATACCTAAAAAGACCAAGTAAAAAACCTGATTAAAGTATTATCTTCTAAAAAATTGTTTGATTTTAATATAAATAAATTTTTAGGTATATGACAAGCCTACTTTAAGATACACTAAGAATGCTTGTACGGCACAAAAACGAACTAAAAAAATTATTCATCTAGTTTCTTTAGCACTTTCTTTACCTAAGGGTTAAAATACAACATTGTAAAATCTTTTAAAAAATCATGTGGAAGGTATTCAACAGATACAAAGCTTGAGCCTTATTTTTATTCTCTTTGAGATATTTGTATTAAAATAAAAATACCACACTGTTTTTTTAGCCCAAAATTGCCATGAAACTTTTATCTGATTAAAAAAGTATAGCGAGCAAAGAATACTGAAGGTATAGGAGCAATACATCAAAGTAATTAAAGCAGGAAAAAATTTAGATTTATTTTTTAAAGTTTACAAATATTATGTGGTAAAATTTTTTTTCTTGTCAATTTTGGAGAGATATAAGATTAATTGTAGTATGAAAGGAGTTTTTTTTAAAATATTAATTGTGATTGTTAGTATTTTAAATAGGTCAACAAACTGTAAATAAAATAAAATAAATACTTTAATGAACCACAAAAAAAAGGTTGCGAACCAGCAGAAAACCCTCCTAGAACCCACCATCAAGCAGTGAGTAAATTACTCATGTAGTCTGAGACCATAGCTTATAGAAGTTCAATTACTAGTTTCTAATTAACATTAAAAATTTTCAAAAAATGTATTCGCCAGCAGCGTAATTAAAAGGAAAGCGTTTGGATCATGAAAAAATTTATATAAACTTCAAAAAAACTTGAAAATATTTATTTGTTAAGTTATAAAAATGATGGATTAGCAATTCTTTTACAAAAGATGATGTTGATGAATAAATTGGCTTGTCATACTTCGCTTGTATGTTATCAAAGGTACAGCCTCGGCTATCATTTAATCATCTTGTTTAAAAACACTTCTAATTTCGTCATTTGTCTGTTCGGATACAGTCAGTAAACTAGATTCTTGCACTTGTCTTGCGGAGTGAGTAGCTTCGAGCTAGATACAGCTGCAGATGCTCTACAGACCCTGGATAAATAATACAATCCTCATAAAGCAAGGAGAGCTCGAGGATTACTTGGCCACATTCCTGATTTTGATCTCAAGTTATTTGCTTTTTATAGAACATTTTCGCAGAAATTAAGCGGAGAAGAAGAGACAGAAGAAAAGAGAAAACAATTAAAATGTCCGTAGTAGTTCAACGTGTGTTTTACGTTGCCAGCATATATTTCTCTGCTTTTTGATATCATCCTCGGTCATTTAGTTTCTGATAAGACAACGAGGTTGTAGAGTGTTGGACATACAACTTCTTCTAGTTTACAGGATATCATAAGTGCCGAGACACCACGAGATAAAGCTTTCCTGCCGGGATATCTCGTGTTAATAAAAAACTTGTCTATGATATAAACGGTTAGATACGTGTATCTGAGATATGTTCAGCTTATCATGGATTCCAATGATCCAGTCTATGATATATGACCTAGTTGTCCAGGGAATAGATTGCTCGTGTATACATAAGAGTTATCATTCTCTCTATAATACTTGAAAATAGCTTTGAATATTTGTCGACCATACAAATCTCTCTTCTACAACAGCCTTTGAGAATTGCGTATAATTTCTTTTCTTCCTCCGTTAAAAAAAAGTCTTTTATCAGATTCCTTTGCTGTTTTATTTGTAATATTTTTCAAGGCTTTCATGTTTCCGACGTGAGTTGACCATATTAAAAAATGAGGATTGATGTTTTTTATATAAAACACAAAAAAAAACAAATAAAATTTCTTTTTAGGTAAAATTATCTCTAATTTAATGATGTATGCTGAAAAATATATCTTTAATTGAAAACAACTCATAAAAGAAAATAATCTGAAAAAAAAAATTTTAAGGTGTTTAGGTTTAAGTTTAAAGCATTCAAAGAAATATCCAGAATCTTCGATATTAGAAATTTTTTCGAGAAACTTTAATTTTAGTCTAGTTACATTCATTTTAAGTATATTTTTTCCAAATCCGAAATTAAAAAATAAAATAAATCAAACATATTAGGTAACGAGAGGATACACCAAAGAAATGCTGGCATCTGAGTAGATATCATAATTTCCCCTAACAATCATAGTTTGTACTAACATCAACTTTTCCTCAATTTTTTCGTACTGTATATTCCGATATCAAATCCTTAACGATATTTTTAAGAATTGTACAATGGACCATTGCTTGTGTTCAGCCATACTATTCAGGAAATTATATTCCCTGGATATCTTGAATCATTGTAAAACCGAGGTAAATTGTAAAATTCTGTAAGTTTACTAATCCCTATGAAATTAATGATTCATATAAGCTAGACTTTAAATCTAGAATTGTGTCTACATTAAGAACACCATGAAGAAGAAGATCAATTTTTTTATGTTAGGAAAAACCAACCCAGGACAATCGATCAAGTTTTTCTTATTACCAAGCTCTATTGTTTGTATTGTACTTTTTTCCTGGGTCTTAGATACTTAACCTTTTAGATTGTAGAATGGCATTTATAGTGGAGCTTCCAAACGTTGGGATATCCTACAAACCAATATTTCTATATATCGAGATTCCACAAGATATTTGAACACATCATTGTCTTTGATAGCTGAGTAATAATGCATTTCATAGCCCTCAACTTCTATTCTAATGTCTGTTAGATCAGATTTATTAGAAAGAATTATATACTTTTTGTCTTTGTACATCTTCTGTGTCATTGTTAATAAAGAATTTAGGATTTCGTGAATCAATTATTTGAACTATAACGTCAGATCTCTCACAAGTAATCCAAAATTGCCTCCATATCTCAAGATTTCTTTCAAAAACTAGATCAGAGTTCTCATCTCCATCGTTAAAGACATAAAGTTCAATTTCTTTGTACTGTCCTAGTAAATCCATTGTACGGAACTCTAGGAGGAATTGATAAAGTCATATTCAGTCTTTCCATCAGATCGTTTGCAAGAATGTTAGTGTCATTCAATTCATATTCTTCAACATCTTTAGAATTTGAGATTTTTTTATTGTAATTCTAGAATTTCTGACAACTTTTAAGCAAATGATATTCATACTGAATCTTTGCTTGACAAAGTTAATTTTAACATTAGAATTGAATCTTTTTTCAATGACACTTTTCCAAAAGATAGTTTCATAAGGGATAGATTTTGTAAAAATAAATACAAACAATATATCTTTCGTATTTGCAGATAATATATTTTTTTAAAAAAACTACTCCTCAACTAAATGTCAAAATACATTCAAGGACGTTCTTATTGGGTCAGGACATATGCGAGAGGTATACGAGGCTATAGACATTGAGAATAACAATCTTGTAGCTTTGAAAAAAATAAATTTGAACGAAAAAGAAGGAATGCCTGGAACTGCTCTTCGTGAGATTTCAATAGTAAAGAAAATTAAACAAGTTAACATTCATAACTTTATATTCTGTTATACATACAGACAACTTACTTACCATGGATTTGAATACATTGGACATGATCTCAAGGGACTATATTATGAAGAATAGCAATCCGATTTATCGAAAACCAGTAGTCTCTGGAATTCATCATCTTCACAAGAATAATATAGTGCACAGGGATCTCAAGCCTCAAAATATTTTAGTCAATAAGCACGGAATTTTAAAGATAGCAGGATTTGGGCATTCTCGTAGTTTAGAATGACAGAATCCCACCATCCCCTCTTCTTCTGAAGTTGTTACACTCTGGTACCGATCACCAGAGTTACTTCAAGGATCTACAAAATTATAGGTTTTACATCGATATATGGAGTCTAGGATGTATTATATATGAGATCTTGATTTAGACGCTTTGTTTCCAGGTGAGAACAAAGAACAAATGCTGGAATTGATAAAACAACTGTGAGAGGGGGAAAAAATAAATTAAAGAAAAGCTTTAGTTTAAGGTTAAATGTACCTGATTTTATACTAGAAATTATGGTTAGATGTTTAGATTTAGATTACGATAGAGAATTACTGCCGATGAGATTGTATATATTTAGAGGAGAAGTATTCAAATGTAATATAAATAAAAATTCTAAATGAAGTCTTTTTAGCTATTTTCTCGTCTAATATGCTATTATGACAGAGTTTCTTATCAGAATCTAATATCATTATACTAAAAAATGCATCATTTATTAAAATAATTTATTCGGAGGTGATAATTCTGTTAAAATTTACACTAACTATTAAAATAATTAAACATACTAATTTTAAGGATAATATGTTGAATAGCAGCAGTTTAAAACAAAATATAAGACCATATTTGTTCGCTACGTGTGATGACATTAAAGTTCTATCGTGAGATTTATTTTATTAAACTGCATAATTAAAAAAATCTAAATTTTAGAGCTTAAAATGTAATCAAAGACTTCTTTTAAAAGATAGGCTGGAGCTTAATGCTTAAGCTTTCATTATTCATTTTTCTCTGGTTTATTGTAAGATTCTGCTTGTTGTGAAGTTCTTTTAGTTTTTTCCTACACCCTTTTTTTCATAAGTTTATTTTATTCAGAGCAGCTTTTAACCTTTTTAGAGGTCGTGGACTTGGTTTGTGGAATTCCTTTCTCGCAGATTCTATTTTTCTAAAATATCCTTTTACGGATAAACTTTACATTTTCCATACCTTAAAAAAATTATTCTAATTAAAATTGTTTTTGGGGTCCGTTTTGTCTCCTACTCCTAAATTGAACCCTCTGACTTGAAGATTGAAGTTGTTTTTCTTTAGTTTAAAGACTTGGAGACCAAAAACAATATTTTCTTTGCAGAGAACTTTAAAATACATATAGGCAAACTAATGCTCAATATAAAGTTGGATTGTAGAAAAAATTTAAAAAATGAATCAGTGACTCTCATTCCTAGATAAATGAAGGCTATAATGAATTAAGTAAAAACACATTTTCTAAGAACCTCCAATGAAATATTTATTCGAATAACAAGATAATTTTGTGATGTATGTTATTACTGATATATTATGTTTAAGAATCTTAGTTTTTTTTAAAGAAATCCTCTTACGTTTGTAATTCCTTACACATATTAAGATTAGCATATAAACATTATAAATAATTTTTAACATATTGGTTGATCAATTAAACTAACCCCTTTATACTTTAGAATCGCAGAAATTCAGAGTCAATTAAAATTCTTTCTGCATTAAGTTTAAGAAGTAGGGAAAAAATTATTTACTCAGGACAAGTTGCTACTAGGGTATGTTTTTATGTGTTAGTGGGTAAGAATCTCACAATATTCGAGTGATAAAACACCAGCTCCACCCAACAGAGTCTATATGGATTTTGTTTTACTACCTGTGATACCAAAAAAAAGGGTTTATGTTTTCTTTAATAGAAAGATATTCGTCATACAGAGCATTAATTATCTGTGCGCTAATAGCAGACCTTAGGCAACTAAATCTATACTCACTTTTTTTTTGTTAGTTATAGCATATTTGTTGCCCTTAAATTACTCTTTTAATTCGTTAAAGTCTAAGCAAACAGCTTTTTTTAATTCGAACTTCATTTTTCAAATAGAGAAGATGACCAATAGCATTACAAATTTCAAAATTACGATAGCTCCTATGCCGAAAAATAATATTCATGTTTGTTAGTTTGATTACAACCCAATATCTTATTTTAAAAAGAATGATTTCTTTATTGAAATCAATCAAGATTCATCTTTGATGGCTTAATGCATGAACATATTTCTCAGAGAAGAAGGTTGTTCTCTGTGGCACTGCCAAGATAGAAAATATATTACTGGAGAAAAATATAAAATGCCCTACATGCAGCGATCAATGGAAAATGTTGACACTGGCCCAACACAGTGTGATAGAATGCTGGCACACGACTAAATGAGGACGCACAATGACGCATTGCGAGGCATCCCCTGCAGATTTGTGTTTAAATTATGGGTTCACTAAAAAAAAAAGATAAGAAGGGCCATTTCACATTAAGAGTGCCTTTACGACAGAGCTGAAATTAGGTGGGACACAAGAATTCAATCTTCATGCAATCTTTAGTATTTTTACAAAAAGGCCAGACATTTTTATTTGAGTTAAGCTTAAAAGAGCAGTTGTGCTTGTGCAGTGCGATAACTTCATTTGATTATTTAAGGAGCTGTGAGGTGGGAAGGGAAAATAAGTATAATATTGCTAGCAAGCACTACTCATCCATAAAAGGCAATAAAAATCCAGTGATTTTCCTACGTGGTACGTGAAATGGATTGGACAAAAACTTTCATGGACAATATAGGAAGATATTGAAGATAGACAACAAAGTCGAAGCATATATCAAGTCCAACGTCCTAAAGATGACTCTTGAGAGCTTTCAAAATGGACGCCCGACGAGAGAGAACCGCCCCAGCAATACGCACTACGGAAGAAATACGGGAGATCCAAGAGGCTACAATTCCATGAGGTCGCCCCCCAATACAACTTAATGTCTCTAACAGATTTTATTAAAAGCAAGTATACCCATAAATAATTTAAATTCTTCTTGTAAATTAAAGTTTCCTCAAAAAATAAAATTTTTTACGTTTTTTTGAAAAACACGACTATTGGATTCTCAAAGGAAAACGAAAATAAATTTTTGGAATGAATGAGAGTCTTTTAAAACTTTTTTATGACATCAAAATCTTTGCAATACAAATATGTAAAATTAAAATTTTAAATGAACAAGCTGAACAAAGTATGATTATCGAAGACATCCCAATATCCCAATTGATTACTTTTATGTCAATACTCTCTGAAACAATGTCTTTAGGTTTGTTTAAGTATCGAGGAGGAATCATTCAATGTGTTTGTTAATGCATCAACCAATCTGATCATTATTCTCTAGAACCTCAGGAGTTAAATCTTTCTGCGGCTGTTGTTTGTGGTTTAAAGAACGAGAACCTTCTGCTGCATACTTTGACCTTGTTTCCTATTATCAAATTGATTCTTCTTAGAAGCTTCCGCCTTGAGTTTTTCAAATGCAATTTCGAAATCATCACATAGCTTTGAAACATCGAGACTAGATTTCTGGGGTATGTTTTGAGGTGCATCTTGATTTGCAGAGGCTAAGAGATCTGGTTTTGGAATTGAAAGGCTTTTGGTGCCTGAGGTGGACTTGATGTGATATGGTGCATTATTGTGAATATGTTGTTGAAGGTGATGTAGTTGCGCTATTTTAAAATAAGTATGAGATGGTGGACTTAGATTAGTATTTATAGGCTTTTTAATAACAGAAGATGATCCTCAAAAGATCCATGCTGTCTCGATGGCATTGTTAAAAGAAAAGTATAGAATATGTCTAGGTTGAGGGGGGCTATTCTAATTCGAAGAACTGCTATTGAAAGAATTCTTGTATAAAGGTTACGTTTCTTTGGCTGTGGCTTGTAATAAAAAAATATTAGGCTTAGTTTTTACAGCGGATTCAGCACTGTTTGCAAATTTTCTTTTGAAAGCTGAAAACGGTGACTGATATACAGATCTTCCGGCATTGAAGGGGGCTTAATATTGAATTACTACCCTTTTATTCAGCGATCCGGAAATAGCCCCGATGGTGTATCTTCATTTTTGTAGCGAAAATTTAGAAGAACCTTTATGTACATTCGGATGGTGAAGATAGCAGCAGGAGGCTGAGGTCTAAAAAACACCTTTGGAAATGTTTGAATGAGACTGTGGCGGCTATTAAATTGAAGGCCTTACTACTGGCACCTTACTCTCAGAATCTCCTAGATTTCTAGAAAGATCAGAGCTTGAGAACCTATACCTTCCTTTTATCCAAACAGTTACTTTCTTAGCAATTTTAGAATCTTCTAAATTATTTTTATTTTAAATCCCCAAATTTCTTACACAAATATATGCGTTTATATTTTCATCAGAAAACTTTACATCCTTGACAAGATCATACATCCCATTATCCTTAGGTACCAAAAGAATTCAAAAGAAATAGGATAATCAAGGCATTACATCAAGATATTTTGCATTTTATAACCTCATAATAGTTTTGAACAAAGTTTCTGATCTCTCCTACTTTATTTGGAACATTTATATCCTTGTGCACATCTCATAAACCTTTAGATTACCAGAAAAAAATAATATACATAAGCATCTTATCTCTAGTATTTTCTAAAAGCTAAATTAACTCACTAAAATTCTTGTAATCTCATCGTTACTAACTCAGACAGCAATAATATTGCAAACAATACTCTCATTGTTTAATGCTATTTTTTTTTCGAGATTCTCAAAATTTTTTTTAACACTTAATTAAAAATAGAAATAGAGAAGAGGATCATCGTAATTGAGATATCTCATCAGAACCAGAATATTTAAAACAGAGGCAAAGCTTAAGGGCCAAATTATTCTCTAAGCTTATCTGCCAGATATATAGTTTTTTAAAATAAGTCGTAAATAATATCATCAGTTAACATCTAAATAAATGTATAGTCATCTTTTTTTACAACTCAGATTTACTGCAAGTTTTTCCGCATCAAGGCAATAATTTAGCGATGTGGCATCTACATCTTATTTATTTATACTTGCATCCAAATACAGATCCTTTATAATATCTTGAAAAATATCTTCTTTTCTTTCTATTCAAGTTTTTACTCCCAGACTTGTAATCGTTAGGAGGACAACAAAATGTTACAAAGAGCATGAGAATCGAGACAAAAATTCGGAGTTTTTCTTGGATGAAACTCCGTAGATCATTGGTAAAAGAATAAGGACAATAATTGGATCCTTGTTGAAAAGCTTAATCAAATACAGTGTAATGTCAACCTGGTTATAAAGTATTAGTATTCACATCTAATAGTCTATTTTATTTGGAGAAGAAACAATAGGGTTCTCATTGAGAATCTCAAAATTATCAAACTTGATCATGGGAACCAACCGTGCTATACATCTGCACTTTTAAGTTAAATTGAGTAGACAATTCAAATTAGTGAGGCAAAGATCGAAGTGGACACGAAGGGTGCCATGAAACGTTATAAGCTAGAGTATCATTATTTCATAACCATAGAATATTCTTGTTTATGTCCAAAACTAGTATCTGTCCATTGTCTGTACCCAAACACAACAATTGAGAAACCTTCTGTTTCCATGAGAGAGAAGTGATATTAGCATTTATAGCAATGTCACTTTTATATTGTGATTATTTTGTCTAGATTCCAAAAAATAATGTTTCCATTTTAGAACCTGCACCCGCCAGAACCTTTTTTGAAGCGTTAAATCCACCACTAGACCATCCCCTTCCAAAGCGTTACAGATTAATAATATTGAAGGATGCTGTGGCGTCTGGATCAGCATTTGGTTCATACAGAGAGAGAATTCCATTGTCGTGACCGTGCTAGGATGCTTTTGCTATCTTTTTCACACCAAACTAGTTTGCAGAACTTAGAATCTGTTGAGAGTAGGAATGTAAATCTCTGCTATAATCATAAAGTGAGAGTTCTGAGGTCAGAGAAAAACTTGTATCAAATAGTTTACTTGTCGTCCAGGCAATCTGTAAGGATTATTTTGAGAAAGCTGACAAACAACGATTTTATTTAATTACATGGGGGGTAAAAGTTTATGCTATTTAGTACCAAAAACAGTCAGGCGCCCTTTTAAAAGTTTATTATTTTTCTATTACAGATTACATGATGAAATCACAAAAGGTTATAAAACTGCGAATCGTCGTTAAATTGTATTAGCCTCATGATCTTAGTATTTTTTGGCATAGAAAGTAGTAAGTTATTTCTAAGAAGGCTCGATTTTACTAAAAGGATTGCAAAAATCAAATCTGAGTAATTTATACAAAAGTTATTTTTAGAGATTAAAATTTAGAAATTCAAAAAATTTTGCCAGATTTATGTAGGAAAGCGAAAATGGAAATAAAATTTTTAAAGCAAGGATTATCAGTTCTAATCATATTTAGCTGATTCTCTGCCTTGTCTAAATATATGAGAGGTTAGGATAAAGAGAATACTATTTTTTTTCTAATCAACTTTCACGTTTGTTAGCACATTTAAAATGATAAAAGGTCTTTGTAAACCAATTGTTCTGGTACTAAAATAATTAATGATGTAAATTTGAAGGATCTTGTGATTATAAAAAGTTCTAACCATTGAAAAAACATTGTAATTAAATCAGTCGATGTATCTATTTACATTGTATCTGTAGTTTTGTGACGTTAATGTTAGCTATTTTCAAATCTGTAAGTAAAAAAAAGGACTGTAAATATAGCAGGTTCTTAAAATACATTCATTCATCACCCACTTCTTTCTGAAGATAATGTATTAAAAAAAGCTCTTTAAACAATGCGTAAGTAAAGCAAAACTTTCGTTATAAAAAGAGCTTAGTTTTTAAAAATCTATATCATAGTCATTCATGTGATTGAATCTGATTATTTGATTCTTTTTTTCTTTATTTTTATACCCGTCGTGACTAATAATCATCGAAATCATAATAAGAAAGTTCCTTTTTGATGATGAAAATTTGATAATGTTTTTATAAAATTTATCTGTAAAAATGTTCTTTCTTTAAAAAACTAGGGTAATATTAGAAAATTTACGAGATGTAAAGACAGTCTTCAGTCATTTGATATAGTGAATTAGAAAATCAGAGTTGTAGAATACGTTCAATATTTCTTCTATTTTTGACCATGTAAAAAATCCTTATAAAAAATGCCCTTATAAATGGAATTACCACATATAACCCAAACAAATTTTAATGAGGTACTGAGAAAAAAAGTCATTGGGAGGATTATAAAGGGGGATTAAGGGATACATTTCTTGTAATCCTAAAGGATGTTGATCTTACAATTCAACTAAATCTTCGAGGGTTCTAAGTGATCAAGAGATTTACCAAGAAAACAGAATTAAAGGACAATGTTCTGGAGATTTTTTTAAAAGAAGTTAAGTTATTCATAGCAAGGAAGCATTTGAAAAGGAAAGGATTCAGGCATCTGTTTTGCTTTAGAGTTTGGAATTAACCCTTAACATTCCATTTCCGAAACAAAAAGAATTATCTGATAATATTTTTAAGGGATCAAGAATAGTGATTGACGAGGAGAGCTTAAAGAACCTTTAGGAATATCTTTGATTTCGCCGAGCAACCTTATACATAAAAATAATTTAGATAGATTAGCAAAAAAGGGAATTTGACCTTTCGTCTGAAGATCAGAGTTCTACTTTATGAAGAAATCAATTTCTACTTTTTCTGATAGAACTTTGTTTTTCCGTATTAAAAGCAGCTCTTGTAATTGTAAACTACTCCTTTCTATGAATATCGTTTAAATGAGTTACAAACCATCGATCAGGAAAATATAGAATTTATAGCTGTCCTATATCTATGGGGAGGGTCGATGACCTATACCTCATTTCATGCTTCTAGCCGTTAGTAAAGGATGAGCACTCAGCCAAAGCCCTGGTGTTATCTTTTCTTGTATGAAAAAAAACTTCAGAGATGTGTTAATCGGATGGTATATGAAAATTTCTGCACCAGGAAGATCTATAAAAATGAAGAAATTCAATTTGTGCGTCAATCAGAAAGAGGAAATGTCTTTTATAAGACAATATATCGATCAGAGATGTTTCTGTTTTAGAAAGATTTCTGAGTTCCGATACATTTAAAAAATCTGGTTCCAGAATACAACCGAAACATGGAAGATATTGAATCTATCAAAAAGAGAAGAGTTTATGATTACAGACGACAAGGAAAATTCTTAGAGATTTCTGCTATCTAGGATCACCAAGTATCTCACACTTTTTATCATAGCTTGAAATATACAAAGATCACTTTAAACTTAACGAGAAGGAGCAAAGGATGTTTTTTGAGACTTTCCAGGAAATATTTAAGGAAAGAGAAAGTTTTAGAAAGATTATCCTTGATAAGATGTGTCTATTTAAAATGTTAGATTTAAAATATATCCAATAAATAATATTAATTAGATGTTTTATTAAGAAGTTAAATTTCACATTACCCTTGGTTTTCTTATTCGAAAATAATCTAGAGACTTTTAGGATTGAAGAGTTCCCTCTTCAATATTTAAATTACGTTTCAGTCTCAAACCCTTAATTCAAATAGTGTTAGCATTTAAATAACTTACTTGAAAAAGAAAACATGTTTATAGTTAAAAACGTTTTATTTTGAAGACAGACTTGAAATAACTTCAAAAATCCTGCCCCTGCTAATTAGTCTTTTATTAAATGTGTTTTAAAGAAAGTGTTTCATTTTTTAAAAATTTTATCGAACCTAGTCTCATAAATTATTTAAAATCCAAGAATTTTTATCTATAACTATTTTATTTAAGCTTACCAATCCCTTATAATTAAAAGGATAATTTAACACAGCATGCTTTAGATTGAGAATAAAATATTTTCTTTCATGTAGATTTACGGTAGAACGTTATTAGTTGGTTCGAATGTGGCGTGTGTTAGAATTTTACAGTTAGCAAATTGTAGTCTGTAGGCTTATAGAATATTTAGATTCCATTTGCACCTGTTAATGGAGGTACAAGGGTTTGAAAAGCTTTTCTATACTTAGTACCTCTTTATCTTCCCTAATTATTTGTCGTCATAGCTTTATTTAACGCTACTATTTAAATTCTCTGATGAAGAAAATCAGCATAGAGTTCAAAAGAAAAGTGCGGTATGATTCCAACTAATTTCTTACATTTTAAAATGTTTTTTTTTTACTTTTAAGGAGATAAGAAATTGCTAAGGAAGATTTAAACCATATTTTAACTCGTTTCTTACTTAAAAGCGTCCCTAAAGAAAATCTTATGGGAGACCCGTCATAAGCTTCTACCTTAATAAAATCTACTTTAATAATTTAGTTTTATAAGAAACTACTCATCTTTTTATCTGTAAACTGAAGGTCACTGAGAAGACATTTTTTTTAAAAATTTTATTTTACCCTAATGCAAAATACAAGTGCCGATGCCAAAAAGAAGAATCTTTCAGGAAATTTAGCTATAGGGGTGTGGACTTGAATGATATTTTATACATGAAATTTAGTGAGTTGCTAATCTTCTACGATCTCGGACCGTGTTAGAAAAAAGTAATAAAAAGATCCATTCATCCAAGAGAAGTTGAGCTTATCAAAGGATGTGTATCAGCTGAAAAGCGGGCGTGTCGAAGGTAACGTCATGAACAGCAGAGATTGTTACGAAACCATGCACTAAGTGCTATCATTTGGCCATGCCTGAAAATCGGTAGTATAGGTAAAAAGGGCATCCATGTGGGTAATGGGATATATTCCAGTTGAGATAAGACCAAATGCTGGGAACTTTGTTATCTGATTATGCACCAACAAGGGTTCATCCATCACATGGTAGCCTGGTATTGAGCAAGCTCTTCTTCTAAATTCGTACCATTAAAATAAATTTTTTACGAGATGAATATTCTATATTTTTAAGGCTCTGTTTAGTTTTTTTTTTGAAGCTATAGCTTGGTTTTTTGTTGGATACTAACATGATATAATAATCAACAATTATCTGTTAAAATCATAATGATCTTTTTTATTAAAAGATGTTCTAAATCAAGGCGATTTATTACAAGTTGGGTAAAAATGATAAACAAAAAACGAAATCGAATTAATGTTTTGTACTTATCATATAAATAGAAAATATTTTATTAAACCACCCTTATGTTAAACTTTGTCAACATGGAACCCGGTACGAGAAACCAATGCAGAATCCAGAGCCCCCGCTGATATTCAAACTGACCATGCAATTGTCTTATTGCATGAATTTGACATATCTTTTAAAGCTAAAACTAGTAGTTTAGATAGGACAAGATCGATTTTCTTCTTCTCAACGGATGAGATGAAACTGGAACATTATGGTTCAGAAAATAAAGAAAAATTTTTAAAGTAACTTGGAACAATTTAAAGGAGAATAAAAACATATGTAAAGAAAAAAAGCATTAGAAGGAAAATGCTATACAAAGGCAACCAAAAAAAAGAAGCGAGGAGGAGGCATTGTATGGATTAAACGGGTTTCTACCCTATGCGAGGTAAAGCTTCTTAGATCGCAGTTTACAAATACTAATTCTGTAATACGGCGAGAAATTTAAAAGATCAAAGGCTGTAAGAGATTGTATTTTAGAGCGAGATATTTTTCGAGATGCATATTACATTTTACAAAATTTAGAGTATCAAGAAAACTATCAGCATGATAGAAAAACAAAAAGAACTGAAATCTAAATTAATAAACAACAATTTAAACATAACGTTCAAGAAAGATTGAAAAAACACATGCAGATGTGTTAGTTAGAGAACAAACCGCACAATACAAGCTGTAACCAAAATTGAACATTTTTTTTTAAAAAAAAACAGCACAAAGTTGAATTATTTTAAAGAAATTAAAATTAATGGAGAGAAATCAAAAGCTTTCATCGATTAGGAAGTGAAGTATCATTAATAAGCAAGAAGAAAGTTTTAGAAGAGGGCTTATAGAAGAGAAAAAGGTGAAATTATCACTTTAGAAAATGTTTTTGGGAGAATTACCTCAACAAATAAAAAAGTCATGGTCTTAATAAATTTTGAAAATGTCAGTATTTCTGAAGAATTTTTAGTGGTAGACCAAGATTTAAAAGAATAGACGCTTTATTAGGGGGTTCCAAAAGATGGAAAAATTTAAAAACATTCAATTGGCCTAAAGAAAGTTGTTGAAGAATTTCCTAATGTATTTGATGACGGTCACACGTGTAAAGGTTATGAAGGAAATTTACTGTGAAATAACACCCCGAGAAATAAGCGAGTAAACATTAAGTATCGAAATATTCCTCAACAGATAATGGAAGAATTAAAAGACTTCATCGCACATCTGGCAAGCATTAAGAAAGATCCAGAGGATATGTTAGATGAAAATATGATAGAAGAAATTTTGAATGAAACAATTACGAAACTTAATCAAACGTATCACAGGGTATAGGGGTTACCCAACGGAGGCCATGGGGGGAAATCCTTGAAAAGAAAACTTTGAGGAATAAACTCGAAAGCACTCTAAATTATGGCATCAGAATTCAAAAAGTTGTTACGAGAGAAATTTGAGGTTGGAGATCGTGTTCGTTCAAGCTAATGCAAGCCCAAGCTCAAAACAAATATTAAATAATAGTACGAAATGATTGGGAAAATAATTGGAATAGAAAATAATGATGTGTATCAAGTAAAAGTATTAATGGAAAGAAAAAAATTTCAAAAAAAAAGCCACTCTCAGCTAAAGCTTTGCCAATAATGAAAGAATAAAAAAAAAATAAGCAATTAATTTGCAAAGAATATGAACTTCGAAATCCATTTGCAATAAAATTGAAAAGTAACATCAAGTGCTTTGAGGGGGGATGTTGTACTTATCATATAAATAGAAAATATTTTATTAAACCACCTTATGTTAAACTTTGTCAACAAATAACATTATCCAAAAAAGGTTTCGAATTTGTTTTGTAAATTTTAAATGGAATATTTTAAAAAGTCTATTAGAGTGACGATTTTTAAATCTGAGCCAAACAACTCATGTGAAAAATCCTTTCCTTTTGCAGTTTTTATATTTTTTTCTTTGTTTGAGGTTAGTTGTTATTATACGATTCTACGGCTGAGTGCTAACACCTGTCTGCATGAACGAAAGTTCTCTTTTTTGACAAACAATAGCATGAGTATATCCGTAGAACTTAATATTTTAAGAAAACTTAAGATTATTGTCCATTTGGGCTTTTCTCCTCGATTTTAAAAATTAATAGGATCATTGTAATCTATCAGCTTTTTACCTGTAGATTTCAAGAAAAAAGCACGAACGAATAATTTAATATTACATTTCAGCTATACAGAGGCATCTATTTTCTTTTTTGGTTTTCTTTGTTTCTTAGCCTTTTTCAAGCAGATAGCTTTAAATGGAAACACGCCTCTTTTTTGGGCCTCTTACAAGCGAGAATCTCTAATCCTTAATATTTATTTTAGTATTTTTAACACATTCCATGTATTTTAGGATGCGGAACAAAGATAAAAAATGTTTCTTTTATTCCTACAGATCAAAGTGTAAATACATATGAATAACAGCCTTAATCCATAATTAAAAGCAGCTTGTCTATTTACATAACAAATCAGGACCTCCTAGCTTACCTCACCTTTTATTCATATACCTTAACAATCTTCAAAGATCTAGATAATTTATTTTGAAGGTTGTACCATCATTTTTAACTTTTGAAAATCGATTCTTAAGAATAATAAGGAACACCGAACAAGACGTTCAGTTTTGAACATAGGTAAATTAACCCCACTGAAATTTTTTTTTCTAATAGAAACGTTTTATTCCTATATTTAATTTATGTTTTATTGTCACATTCTCCCAAAGAAAAACCCTCTCTTGGTTTGCCTAATTTTTTCTAAATCATAGAAAAAAAAAATATTCATACTTTTGATTTTTTCAGTCGTTTAATATCGTTTAAAAGCTCTTATTTATCAAAATACAAACAGATATTCACTCTCGTAGCTCGCTCTTAGCTCATTAAATTGATTTATGAATTAAAAAAAAATGTATTTTTGGAGGAAAGAAATTGACAAATTTTTTGTCCCAAATCAACTCGCTCTTAAACTACTTAAACTAATATAAGGGAAAAAATTGTCCCTTTAGTTCATTTTTTTAAAGGGTTAAATACCTATTATAGAAAAATTAGGAAATAGATTGAATAGTTGCTTTTGAATTCCTCATCGAGTTAAGCCTTTTTTTATGAGACCTTTAACTTAACTGAATAATATGGAAAAAAATCGAGAGTACTGGTAAGTTTAACACATTTTGTTACTATATTTTATATATAGTTTACTGCTTAAACATATGTCACAGAGTGAGACATTAGCAAACAATAAAGTATTGAAAATTGTATCAGATCTCTTAAAAACAATAATCCACGATGATAAATTAAACTTGTTTCGACTTGTATTAGCTGAATCTTGCACATTGACAATTATGTACTACAATTTTTACCTAAGAGACACTTTAATTGTTTCTAGATCGCCATTAAATTCCGAATAACTTGTTAAAAAGGAAGAAGGGAATCTTAATTTTTTCGAGTGCGAATAGCATTGTACTCAGATAAACAAAAGGTCAAAGTTAGAATAAATTTTCTCTTCTATGTGATGATTTATGACAAACAGATTATAAAAAACAAGTCAAGGGTTTGTTTTCATAAAATGAACATCATCAATTAATAGAAGGATTTCACATTTAATTTTTAACCCCTACTAATTAAAAAAGATAAAAATTATGAAGAAAGAAAAAGTAAAAGTTCTGATTTGGCTTTTTAGACGATTTTTGAAGCAAAAAATTTATGTCTCTTTTTGTTTAAAGAAGTATTTGTGTGTACTTTGTATACATTTGATGTTAGTAATATGCAATTTAGATTCTATGTTGTTGTAAAAAGTAAAGTATGGGCGAGTTTAAAAATAACTACTCTTGAAAAAAAAAAAAAAGAAAAGTGCTTTGAAAGTCCCCCTTCAAAGGAATAGCCTGTAGTAATTTTATAAAAAATGCATCAGGAAAACATAATTTAATTACAAAAAGTCAACAGTTTAAAAAGTTTTATTTATTCAAAAGTGTCTGTCATCATCATCATCATCATCTTTTATCCTTATTTTGTCATCATCCTTGAGATGTCGTTATCTTTGAAATGAAGCTTATGAACGTATAACAAAAGCAGACTTGCAATTCATGATGATTCTCTTTATTTTCCTTTTATTATTTTTTAATTTTAATAAAAAATCTGATTCATAATTATATTCCCAATTAAAATATATGTTTTCCGTGATATCAATCATGAAATAAATCAAAATTTTATAAAACATTAACCAATACCACAATAAAAAGAATACCAAAAAATCTTTTTCTGCTTTAATTGAAAAGCTATCAACCTCTAAATATTTTTTATCTCGGATCCTCCACATGTTTACCATTAGATCTGACACTTTCATGTCCAATATCAAAATATGTTTTTAGAACTGTAAAATAAACATTCAATTGGAAAAAGTTCATTTGGATTCATGCATTTGGCATTGAAAATCCAAAGAGTCAGAGTCACCACTACTAGTTGATCCTACATTCATTCAATGAAATTGCTCGTTTCATTAACGCCTCTTCCACTACAATGATCCTTCATATTATCCTTTGGTATCATTATACTAAATCTTAAGATCTCATCCGCCAGACTTTCTAAGATATTTGCATAGGTGTTAGTTTAATCTCACTAGGCCAGAATGTAAATTGAATGGGAAGACTCGTCATGTTAGCTTTCTTGAATTCATTAAATGCATATTTATCAAAGGAAACCCATTCCACTTCATGCATCCTTTAGAAATGGCTTGCTGTCTAATTTGGGACTAAATTTGCAACACTGTAATTACACCTAGTTGACACCTCCAGGTTTTAAACGTCTCTCCTTAATATTAAACGGTCATTCACCGCTATTATGCTTTTTAACATGTTTCGACCCGTCACTTCACATTTCAATCTCTCCTTTATACATATAAACACAGGCGCCTATAAGAAGATGCGATCTCTTTTTTTTCTCTATGGTGCCTCAAGACTTATTAACAATATGAAGATCTTCTAGATCTGCGTTGTTAATTCTAGTTGATTATATGAATTCTATCTAGCTTACTATACCAGCTAAACTAGCATGTATTTCTTCTTTTTAAAGACCTTATATATTTTATAGCCTTCTGTTTTCTTTTATTCTCCATTTCCTCTTTCTTCATCATTTGTTGTTATTATCTTCTCATCTGACTCTTTCCAGGCTTTTAATAAGAGTAAGGTTAGGAAAAAGGACCTTACGGCTGTACAAAAGTTGTCGATTTGTCGATCGTAACAAGTAATCCATAGGATCAGTGTT
>JAGSMW010000082.1:0-114666 GCA_029286795.1 Byasa hedistus | reverse complement strand
AGTTTAATCTCACTAGGCCAGAATGTAAATTGAATGGGAAGACTCGTCATGTTAGCTTTCTTGAATTCATTAAATGCATATTTATCAAAGGAAACCCATTCCACTTCATGCATCCTTTAGAAATGGCTTGCTGTCTAATTTGGGACTAAATTTGCAACACTGTAATTACACCTAGTTGACACCTCCAGGTTTTAAACGTCTCTCCTTAATATTAAACGGTCATTCACCGCTATTATGCTTTTTAACATGTTTCGACCCGTCACTTCACATTTCAATCTCTCCTTTATACATATAAACACAGGCGCCTATAAGAAGATGCGATCTCTTTTTTTTCTCTATGGTGCCTCAAGACTTATTAACAATATGAAGATCTTCTAGATCTGCGTTGTTAATTCTAGTTGATTATATGAATTCTATCTAGCTTACTATACCAGCTAAACTAGCATGTATTTCTTCTTTTTAAAGACCTTATATATTTTATAGCCTTCTGTTTTCTTTTATTCTCCATTTCCTCTTTCTTCATCATTTGTTGTTATTATCTTCTCATCTGACTCTTTCCAGGCTTTTAATAAGAGTAAGGTTAGGAAAAAGGACCTTACGGCTGTACAAAAGTTGTCGATTTGTCGATCGTAACAAGTAATCCATAGGATCAGTGTTACTATCTTATGATTTCAAAATCCTCCGCCCTAAAAACCAATCGGTTCACAAATAGCCCTATCTCAAAAAGACTTGTTTTTAAAGATTATAGTTGACGTCAATATTGAAAACATTAGGTCAACGACAACCAATGTGACTACTGTGGTGTTCTAGGTCTGAAATACATGTTTCAGAATAACTTTAATAAAGCCTCACCTACTCCAGGAGAAAAAAATAAACCTTTCTTTCAACGTTTTAGACGTAACATATATATTTCTAGCATTGTAGGATTTTTTTTTTTTTGATTCATAAAAGGGAATGAAAAATGATTTTTTTTAATTCTTTTTATTTTACTATTAAAAGTTCTTTTGTGATGTTTAGCTTTGGGCCCTTTTTAAAAAAACTTTTTTTCCTCTTAAAAATGAAATTGGCAGAACTTTTTATAGTATTTACCCAATTAGGTCCTGATAAACTATTTTTGAGTTGATGAGACCCATATATGCACAATGAGGAATGGACGAGGTTCGAATTTTAGCTGGCGAAAAGTATGGCTGATTGGTTGCTAATTTGTGGAAGGACCAAAAATTATTTCATAAAAGTTACAACAAACAAATGCATAGCTATTTATAATAATGTTATTAAATATTATGCAAATCCTGGCACTCATATTTCACGTATTGCTGAATAGGATATTCGCAATGTTGTAATAATGGTTATGTACACAAGACTATTAATCATGAATTACACTTTGCCGATTCCTGATAACCTTTTAATAGATACTCACGATAGAAACCTTTGGAAGGATTTTCAAAAGCACATGTGTAACACATGATTTTAGAATTTATTGTCAAAGCAGCGAACAGGTATTTTTTTTTATTAAGAACTGGATTAGTCATTGTCTCTACAGGTCCTGGCCATATTTTATCATTAATACTTCTTTTTGTTTTAAAAAGGGCCCCAAAAGCCATAATAACCATTCTTTTTAATTATTGTTATTACCCCACCCCCATATTACACGTCATATTTCCCCGCGCTACCTAAATTTACCATACCCCTTTATAGGGAGAATTTTTTCCAGAGTCGATCTGAAATTTACAAACTTGTTAGAGCAGATTATAACTCAACCTTGTCCTTTAGTCTAGAAGGTTCTCACCTCAAATGCATCACTTAAACTTCTTTTTATGGGCATTCCTTAATTAATTTTGTTAGAAATCTCTTGTGTTTTTAAAAGATCTCATCATTTTTAAGAATAATTTTTAAAATTTTTCTTTTATGCTAAAAATGGGGCGCGTCACGCCCCATTACAAAGCCCCCGCCCCCCCCCCAATATATAGTAAATATTTTATTGTGGTATTTATGTATTTAAATCTTTTTTGTTCCCTTACGCAGTATTAGAGTCATTTACGACTTGTATAGGTCTTTCTTCTATGCCCCGTATCTCTTTCCTGGAGCTTGTAGTGTTTTGCAGATTCTTCGGGACTCTATAATCAAGTCCTTCAAAAGTCCCATCTTGAGGATCTTTGCCTGTACATATGCATGAGTTCGATTGTCAATTCCAATCTCCATTCTGAATTCCTTGTTAAAATTAGTCCCATACTATAGCCATATCACACGTAGGGATAATTTTTGGTTTTATACTTTGTGAAGTGATCGCAGTGATTTTGCTAAAAGATCAATTTATGGTTCTTCTCCACTTCTACTCTCTTTCTCCACTTCTCCTGCTTTTAGATTATCAAAAAGAATGCAATCCCGACTTTAAGTTTATTCTGATCTCCTTTTTATTTTATCTAATACATAAATATCGGTCTTGTTATATTTTACTTTTATTACTGTATTATAGTGTTTCCATCTACTTTCTTCTCTAAAGATCATTGATCAGAGCAATCTTCATAGGTTCAAAGCTATTTATGGTTAATTAGACATACTCATGCTTATTCAAATAAAATCGTACTTTTTCTCAAAATCTGTTAGATGAGTGAAGAAATTCCAAAGAACTTTTAAATTTTTTGAAATTTCGAAGTCTTACACAAAAACTACTTACTAAAAAAAATATGCTTTACTTAATTTTTCTTATAAAAAAAGATTTTCTGACGACGATAGCCTCATGAATAGTTTAAGTTGTTTGGCTTTCCTCTTAGCAAAGTGATACGAACTATTTCTAGAAGTGTCCTTAAAGTCCTTATATAGATTCATTTCTATTTCAAAGTTTATATAAATTGCTCCGACTTGTTGAGCATGGTTTTTGAATGAGTTTGAGAAAGAATTCCTGCTAAGACAAAAGAAACATATTGACGGCACTAATCCGCTTTGATAACACATGTTCTCATTTGAAAGAACTCTTTTAAAATTGATTTTAACTGGGGACACTAGAGAACTAACGAAACTCCTGTAGTCCTTTTGTTTCAAAATTTTGATAATTGTAATCTTTTTTCAAGAGAAATAAAATCTCGCAGCATACAGTTTTTAATGTTTGAATAAAAGAGGAATGGAAAAGAACATATTTGATAAAAAATATAAGAAATGAAAATATATAGAAATAAAAGAAAGTATTGGCCGGTGAACCTTTTAATTTGTGAAGTTAATAAAGATGCAATGTTTAACGATTACATAAGAACGGATACCAATACTTTTTCAGTTTATATCGATAAGATTATGTATTTGGTTAGAGGGTTTTTACGAATTTAATCATTACACTGATGATTTTTAGCTCTTTTCTTGATGTCCAAAAATAATAGTTAAAAAAAATTAAACCTCAGAAGATTAAAACTGAATAATGATTCAACGAAATGATCAGACTATAGCTATTCTTGGGAAGAATACATCAAAATATGCTCTAAAAAATATACGTAGAAGGAATGTTTTTTTCACATGATTTTTTTAACAAAGAACAAATTATTTCGTTAGATGTTTTAATAATGGTTTTTTTTTTTGAAAAAAACAGAAGGATTGTTTAACTATAGCAAAAAATTTATTATGGCAAGCAGTATTGTTAGACCCAAAAACAATTTTTTTTTTTTATTTTTTTTAAATACTTTGGATCAAAAAATATGAAGAAGAGGACAATTTCCCGAACTTCTTATATGAAACCTTCGAAGGTGTCGAAAATCTTCACTTATTATTTATGAACAGGAAATTGACGTTTTTGAAAAAAAGTGATACTTTTATTGGAGGTTGTGAAATCATTTCACGTATCTCTCAAAGGAAAATCTATTTCTAAACTACGCAGATGGCCCTTTTCGGAAATTGTGAGGAATGCTATATATTATAACATTTTAGAACAAATTAGACATCTTGAAGGAAGGTAAATTCCATTATTTGCTTTTACCATATTGTTAAATCATAAAGAACGATTGCAAGGTAGTACTTTTTATGGGTCAAGATTGTGGATTTTTGACGCAGTATGATGAGAAAATGAGAGATCTTTTTCTCTGAAAAATGATTTAACCAACATGACTTCTTTATTTCTGAGAAGAAAAGGAGGTTCTTTTTAATTTCAAAAAGAACCCTTCTTTAATGCATAATTTAATCATTTGGATTAGGAAATGTTTTTAAATAAAAGTAAATGAATATTCTTCTTATTTTATATCTTTTACGCTCTCAAATATTTCTTTGGATCAACAGAAGAAAAGTGAATCCTTATTAAAACAACAAAAAATATTACGGATTTAAGATAGTTAAGTTGTTTTCTACTGTATTAATATGAAATCCCATATAAAATGATACTCTAATCAATGAGATATCAGTAGCAACCGATCATCTATCTTCCTATTATTTTTACGAAGAAAGGATTACTTTATTGAATTTCACGTAACCGAAGAAATTTTACCCGTAGTAATCGGTTTAGATAACTAGCTCTCACAACGATTTATAGACTACGGCTTTTATGAATCTCTGGCTTTAAATTCTTTTTTATTGATCCATGGAAGATGATTCTAGATTTTAATTTATATACACTCGTGGCCAAAAAAAAGTGCACAAATCAAAAAATGCCCATAAAGTATCATAAATTGTCTTGTCGATTTTAATAAACTCATATGTACATAGTAATAAAAAAGCAATCTTAAATATGTTTTTTCGCTTTTTTTTACATTAATATGAGGAGTTAAAAGCTTTTTTTTTAATTTAAAAAAGTACACAAAAATTTTTATACCGAGTATGTCCTCATTTTGCCCTTACTAACACTCCTCATTCGCTTTTGGAATACTTTTATAAAGACTTTTATCTATATTCTTGGTATATTTTCAATATTTGTTTAACTTTTTTTTTTTTTTTATTGGCTAAATCCTTTTTAGATTTAATATTGTTTTTTTTTATTCGATGCTTCAAAAAGGCCATAAATTTTCAATTGGGTTCAAGTCTGGTGTTTGTGCAGGCCATTTTAATAGATTAATGCTATTATTTTTGAAAAAAAATCTAATGTATGTTTGGCTTTATGGCAAGGACATTATCTGTTGGAAAAAAATTTCATTGTCCCCCTGCATATTATCTATCACATCAAATAAATTTTCAGATAAAATACGAGTATATCCATATCTATCCAATGTTGTGTCTACAATTGCCAATTTTCCTACACCTTCATATGTAATCATCCCCCACAGTATTCCACCTTTTCCATATTTATACTTTCCCATATAATATCACTTGATTCCGAACGTGTACCGGATAGACGACGTATTCTTTGTGTTTTGTCATTTCCATATACTTTAAAACGACATTCATCGCTGAAAATTATTCTTTGAAATTTACTTGCAGACCACATTGACCATTTTTCATCATTTCAAATCTTTCATTTTTATGCTTTTTGTGAGTATTGATTTAAAAGCAGGGACTCTGGATTCAAACCACTATTTACAAGCATACGACTGATAGATCTTCTAGATATATCTATTTTCTCTATCTCTCGTATTTCATTAGCTATTCTTTTTGCAGAAATTTTATTTTAGATTCTATTTTTTTAAAACCTGCCTTCTTTGATCGATGTTAAGGATAGGTTTTCTTCCAGAACCAATTTTTCTTTAAAAATATCCTTTTTCGTTATATCTCTAATGATATTATAGTATCCCCGCGGAGATATGTCAATATTTTTTAGAATTTCTTTAGCTGGCATATTCATATCATAAAGTCTTATAACTTCAATTCGTCTTTTCTCGGAGTCTTTGAAAGTCATTTAAGGTTAAAAATTGGGTTTTTAAATATTTAAGTTCTAAAAATAACTGGAAAAAAATTTTGTGCACTTTTTTTTTTGCCAACTTTTTTTTAATAAAGGACAAAAATAGCTTTAATTCCTTATAATAGTTAAAAGTAAAAACAAGAAATATGTTTTAGTTAATATTTTATGATTGTATTCGTATAGAATTTACTAGAGTCTATAAGAAAATTTCTGATACTTATGATCATTTTTTGATTTGTGCACTTTTTTTTTTGGCCACGAGTGTATATACAGTGATGCTAAAAAAAACATATTTTCATTAATATAAAGTTATCCTCCTTAGGCATCCAAAACTCTCTTCCACTATTACCATGCTTAAACTAGGGTATTTAGATATTCATTAATTTTTTCAAATTTTTAGAGTATATCTTTGCAACATTTCCTTTAAATACAGGATAAAAATGCTCTATTGGATTTAAATCAGGAGATTTTAAAGGACAATCAATAAATCACATAAATACTTTTTTTTAACAAGTTTTAACATGCACACTTGTATGCTTGGGATTCGAATCATTTTTATAAGTATATTAAACATCCTGGTATACATACAGTATTGACGTAAAGCTGGGGGACTTGTCCCAGTTTGTAGTACCACTCTAAGGTACTCTTTATTGATGGCCCACTTGGCCTAAAACATCTCTGTTAAATTTTTTAATAAACATTTTATTTTTCTCTACGTGGGGTAAAATTTATATTTTTTAAAGAATGTGGAAATAATACCACAAGTATGTAAAAAAAACGCAAAATTAAAAATTTTAATTGATGTAATCCTATACTTACAAGAAAATAAATCTATAGCTTTTTTTTTTTTGTAATAATAGCTCTTTTTGACCTCCTAAATTTTTCTCTAGAGTTCTTTTAAATGTATTAAAAGCTCAAATTAATAATTAATTTATGATTTTGTAAAAAAAAGCAAAATTTTTTTTAATATTTTGTGTGGTTTCCTTTGGCTCTATAAACTGCCAAAGCCCGTTTTTTAAGGCTTAATGAAAGTTTCTTGCATAACATATCGGGAATCTGGTTCCATCTTCGACTATTCTAGCTTTTAAATCAACCATCACCGAACTTTTGGAGGTTGTTGCTTATTTTTTCTTTTAAAATAGACCACAGATGCTCTATAGGATTTAAATCAAGTGACTGAGCCGGCCATTTTAGAATATTAATATTTATTATTTATTAAAAACTCTTAACTCTGCTTCGAAGTGTGTTTGGGATCGTTGTCTGCTGGTAAATAAATTCAGAAAAGCCCATTTTAGTAGCAGAGCGAGCTAGATTTTCCGCTAAAATACTACAGTATTTGCAGCATCCATCTTCCATCGATAAATACTGTCTGCCAACACCATAATATGAGAAACATCCCCATACCATTACTCCACCTCCTCCGTATTTAACAGTTGACTGCAAATTTTTAGAACACAGGCCTTTACCGGGGCTACGTCAGACAGAAACCTTTCTATCAGAGTAAAATAAATTAAACTTCGATTCATCACTAAAAATAATACTCTTCTGTGCTTCTTTAGACATCATTATCCATTTTTCTGATATCTGGTATCTAGCTAAAATATGATGAGGTTTCAGGAATGTCTTTTTTGAGGAGAAAAAGCGAAAAGGTTCATTTAATTCAGATAATTTTTAACTGTTGAATGACTAATTTCTATTTTCAAATTCCTCCTGAAAAGGTTTTTGAGTTTCCTTAGCGAAGTTTTAGCATTTTTTTTTATTTCTAGCGACAAATCGTGACCAAGAAGTGACTGTTTTTTGGTCGACCATTCCCTCCTTTGTGACAAAAAATTTTATGGTCTTTGTATTTTTTGTAAACTCTAAGAAACTGTTGAGATACTGATACAAAAAATTCTGCAATCTTTAAAAACGTAATCTGGTTATAAAGCACTATTGAGCTCTTCAACTTCAGTCAGCTTTTACTCATTAAGGGCTCGAATTTTAAAACAAAAAATAATTTTTTAAGTTTTCAAAGTGATAAAAAAAAATTTTGCATTTTTTTTACAAAATCATTAATTACAGGGTTTTTGCATTTTTATATTCCCATCTGTCATGAAACAGCTTACATGACTAACCATTATAACTCAGCTTTATCTTACCAACCTTTTCCTTTAACCAAATCAAAATCCTTTTTCCCCTTTAATTCTTATTTTGAATCAATTATGATATTATTGCGTTAAATAAAAATACAAAAAGGTTAAATAGGAAAAATTATTAAATAAATATGACTTCTTTTTATAAATCTGTTTTCTTCTCTAGCAACCACAACACCATTTTTGCATTTTTTATTCCTATTTTTTCCCCCTTTTTTTTTTTTTTTTTTTTTTTTTTTGGTGCCACAGGTAGGGGGAAATCTTAATCGAGACTCTGAGTGGGTGAACTGTGGTTCAGTCACACTCGCGTAATGATGAGATTCCTACTCACTAAAACCCCCTCCTTTTAAGTAGCCTGCTGTGCGGCGAGCACTATCATACCCATCTGGGCTTTGATTCCGGAGAACCTATCCACTAGCCTGCCTAATCCATCCGAACATGTAGATCCACAGTAGACGGTATTAACGGGCGTGGTTCGTAACCCGGGGGAGAGCATCATCGTACTGGTATAGTCGGCCCCATATCTTCAGACTGATTGCAAGCACACCCTCTTACACTACCAACTCACTATGGATTGGACTCAGTCTCCCACCTGTTTCGAGCCGTGTGCGCAGTCTTCCGATAGGTCATATCCGCCTCGACCTTCACCCTACTTAGTCTAGCTCTCCTTCGGAATACTATTAAAGTCCCACCTTGAAAGTTTTGAGTCCCAGGCGGGAATCGAACCCGTAAACCATTATCCTCTCGGGACTGGATTCTCTCCCACTGAGCCATGGGACTCTATTTTTTCCCCAATAAATGACAAGGAAAACGAGAAAAAAAATTACATTTGAAACTTATAAAACTGTCCAAAGCCTTTAAAACAATTGATGATGTGTTTGTTAAACTAAAGGATGTTCAAGGATTGTTGATCTATCTCGAAGATCTGGACCAAAAATTATAAAAAACTTAGAATCAGGAAAATTTCCAACTTTTAGTGAGAGAGTGAAGCAATCTGAAAAGAACTTTACACAAAAAAATCTATTAAAACAGCAGATGTGTTATACAAAACTTGTCTCTTGCAATAACGACGTTACATTAGAGGAGATTGAAAATGAATTATCTAAAAAATTAGGTAAATCTTTATCTTTGTCAACTATTTGCAGGAAATTAAAAACTCTTGGAATTACTAAAAAAAAGGTTGTCTCTTATACCGGAGGAAAGAAATTCCAAGGAGAAAATAAACTTAAGAGCAATATATGCAGCGGGAATTCCAAAATATAATATTTTTGACCTAGTTTTCTTGATGAAACTGGGTTTAACTTACATACAGCCGCCATTATGGTTATTCAATGAAAAATTTGAAGGCTTATAGGCAGGTTCATGGTTAAACAAAGCAAGAAATATGTAGATGTCTATGTGTCATATCTTATGATGGATTAGTTTCATTTGAACAGTAAAAAGAAGTTCTTATTAATTTCATCGCTTTTTATGGAATTATTGAAGCACATCTAGTGAAATACTTTAAAAGTTATCCAGAAAAGCGTTCTTATTATAATGGATAATGCAAAATTTCATCATTCTAACGATGTTTCAATAAACTAAAAAAAACAGAATTCCTGTGTTGTTCTTACCACCTTATTCACCACAGTTTAAATCCAATAGAAGCATCTTTTCAATGATTAAAGCTAGATTTAGGTCATTAAAATCCTCAAATACTACATTGGAAAACAAATTAGATGACATATTAAAAGAAAATTTATAAGAGGAATGCAGAAGCTTTTATAAAAATATGGAAGTGTGGCTAGAAAAAGCCAGACAAAAAAAGAATTTATTAGCTATTAAACTTGTTTGTATATAAATTTTAATAGTTTTCAGTTTTAAAAAGTACCATACAAAAAATAGGAATATAAAAAATACAAAGAGGGGAATATAAAAATGCAACGATGGGAATATAAAAATGCAAAACCTGTAATTATTAAATTGAGCTTTTAATACATTTAAAAGAACTCTAGAGACAAACAATTCAGGAGGTTCAAAAAGAAGCTATTATTACAAAAAGAAGCTATAGATTTATTTTTTGTAAGTGTCGTGTTGAGTTTATACAGTCTTATCATTACATTTAATGATTTTTTTAATTAAATTTATCATTGTTTATATGTTTACATGTTCATTTATCTCTCATCAGAGATCAATGTAAACAATGATAGATTAAATTAAAGAAAATAGATTCGCCTTCACCCCAGATCAAGTTATTGATAAATGGTTTTCGCTTCAAATCACTATTCGACGTCGCAACACGACAGTTTGTAAAGGATTACATCAATTACCGGCTGGGCGACGATTCGGTCCTTTTTGAGACGCCAACATACGTGCGCATACACGTATGCATGACGGCTCAAAATTGAAAGATTTATGTAAAGTATGAAGGTTAAAGAAAATAGTAAAAATAAATCAATTCACTTTTATTGGTCATTTTAACGTAAAGAAAAACGGCTTTTAGAAGTCTAGAGGCTCAGATTTTTCAAATGTTGGGTCACGTATTTTTTTACCCCACTTTTACTTTTGATTCCAAATTTTTACTTATGGGTTCACATTTTTACTTAAAATTCCAACGAATTACTAAGAATTCCAAGCTTTACCATGATTCCAAAGACCCCCTTCCCCCCCCCCCTTTTTTTCCCTCTCCCCCCTTCCTTTTTTCCCCATTTTTGTCTGACAGAATGGACTGCAAAATATGTACATGAATTTAGAAAGAAATTGTTTTAGATTCAAAAAAGCAATTGGATACCATACTGAGGAAATTAAGTGCTTATTTTGCTTGAGATGGTATTATCAATTGTTTTTCTGCAATGAAAACAAGCAACAATTTATGTCTTTAAAGAAAATTAAATAAAAGAATTGTAGTCATATAAAAATAAAGTAAATATTTTAAATGCAGAATTAACCTTTATTTAGAGCAGATTTCTTTTTTATATAACGTTTGACTTTCTTCCTCTTTTAGGTTAAAAATTAATCATAGACATTTCAACTAAATTTAATTTTTTTGTGTGAACTGAGATAAGAAAAAACATGTGTGCATTTTTTCTTTTTTGCAAAATCGAAAAGGAACATATAATATCTTTCCATTCTCTAGCATCATTGGAAATAGTAAGAAAAACAAAGCTTGTATAAAATTCATGAAATTGATTAAATGTTCGAAAATCACTAAAAAAATCCTTTTTTAATACAATCAAGCTCTATATGATCAAATTATTTCCCGCACATCAAATAATTAATGTTCTCCTTCTTTAAAACTTCAACCCCATATTTTTCATCATTTATTTCTTTTTCTGTATACAAAATACTTTTCATACTGGGAATTTTAGCACTAAATTCATTAAGAATAGAGAAGCAAGCATCAAAAAGGTTTTAACAAATTCACACTTAGTCCAATTGATGTACTTATTTTTTATTGTGAGATTAAACCTTCCAGTTCGTTATTTGTGCTCGGCGCAAAACATCATAAGCTTCATACAAATTACAGTTATGATCAACAAACTTAGCTTTAAAGTGACGAAAAAAGGCTTCTGTTTGAGAAATTGAATATACTTTTGTGAAAATAGATTACTACCAACTTCAAATATTTTTTTTTCTGTGAGAGCTTGGAGAAAGTAAATCTCACTTTTTGCATCGTTACGAAACACTTTCTCAAGTTTATTATAAGATGATTTATAAGCCTGTTAATATGTGCCCAGCATGATGTTCTTAGTGAACCATTTCCATAAATAGCAACAGCCGCAGATATCTGGGGTGCATTGTCCGCAATAAAGTTTTTCTTTGGATTTAATCCCATTCATGCTTTGAAGGAGAAAGGAGATGGTTGATAATCCAAGTATACGTCTCGCCATCTTCAAATTGTGAGATGCATATAGCAGTACAAAAAAACTTTCTGTGTTATCTGAAAATACATACAATGATAACTGGAAACTTATATATATTCAACTTATAAGTAGCATCTAGATGAACATTGCTACACTTTCCTAGCTGCTTAAGTAGTGAATCATGCGTGAATAACACTCTAATGGGGCTGATTTCATATGCCAAAATAAATGGCTTCCTTTATTAAATCTTTCTGTTTTACTATCACAAAGTTCTATTAAATCATCAAGTGTAAAGTTAACCTGACTAGTTTTAAGAACCTTCTTTTCAGAAGATATAGCATTGTATATCTGCTTAATCTTAAGATCTAAAAAGTCTTTCTGTATAAAATTAAAGATATCACGTGCTCTGGTAATTCCAGCATCATAATATTTTTTACTTTTTTCGTAAAGATTTTCCATCCTGAGCAACAATTAGACGAGTTATGTAAAATACATTCCTCAGAATGCACCTCATTAGTAAAAACATTCAACACACTATATATTAAGTTGTATGTGTTGTAGCCTGTGGGACCAACCCGTTCTCTAGGTAGCTCTCTATGAGGCTCCTGTTAAATAAATGGTTTTTTAAATAAATATTTTTATTTGTTTTTTCCATTAATCTTCGATGCCCTTCGTTTCCAGGATAAATTTTATAATAAAAATTTTGGATCAAGTGTACTTTATGCCCCAAAATGAGATCAAAGGGTACTTTACGCCCGAAAAGAAAGGACTAAAATTTTATCACCCTCCCTTTAGAAAAAATAAACAATTTAAACTTTTAATATTTCAAGTAACTTTTTAAAAGATTCCTCCTTAACAAATCAATAAACAGAAAAAAGTTAAAAAATCATTTCTTCGATTTCTATTCACTCCTTTTTTGTGTTTAATATCAGTTTTTATTTTATTGTTAAAGCGTTTAGTTTTGCGTGTGTGTTCCAGTCACCGGGTCTACAAAATGATACTTATGTGATACTGTTAAATGTGTATATTTGCCAGAGGAATTTAGTGATGAATATGCCTTCCACTCATCAGTCTGTATAATGCTCCGCTTCTAACAACCTTTTTTATAAGGGGAATGATTGTATCAGGTTCTTCTATTAGTACCAGTTCAACATATCCACGGGCTGGAGATACACTTGCGTCAACCATTGTTAATGCCCAATCAGGTGTTGAATGCGACCCTCTTCCTCTGTGAGATTAACATTATGATTGAGTTTTGTCTCATCAATTTGAACATGCTTATTGATTCCCCCTATCTAATTGGGTTAGAATTAAAATAAATCACCCTTCATCTGCACAACCATGATTTCTGATTTTAATAACTGTTTTGTTAGAAAACTCCAAACAAACTACCTTAGATTTACAATTTTTGTCTTTTTCGTTAAGTAATACATTATTTTAAGATACTTTTTTACAGACATTGAACAGTGGAAGAAAAAATGACTAGAGTAAAAAATAGATAAAGTGGGTTGAGAATGCATTACATTTTGAATTGTGACATCTCCATTTAGCATTTAACTCTGAATCAGTTTTCTTAAGAAGAACCATCTCTTCATTACAGTATATACAATATAAGTATTCGTATATCAACCGCTTTCAAAAAGAAAGTTCAAGAGATCTTCATCCGTCAAATTGTCAAGGAACTGCAAAAAATTTTCATTTAGCATCTTTAGGGGTAGTAAAATAAAAAACATATCAAGTGTACTTTGTGCCCCGACGGGGCACAAAGTACACTTGATCCATATTTAGTAATTGAAAAAGCTTCTTCAGGGCAGCAAAAAATAATTAAGGTATCTAAATTTGAACAAGATATAAAATTCTCCGTTGTTAGCAAGGTATTATCCAAGGAGCACTCGAGTATTTTTTAACACTTACAAAATAAAATCTATTTTAATTTATTTTGAAAACAGTACCACATACTAAAAATTCACTTTGTGCAAGGAATATTTGTGTTACTGACGTATCGAAGAAAAATCAGTCTCAATAAGATTTGAGTAAAATTTTTTATTTAAGTAGTTGGGTTTAGGCTTAGCAGCCCGATGCTAGTCTGCGCTATTTAGGTCTGCTGATTGCTGGTCTACCGGTTGGCCCCCCCCCCCTGTAGTGGTTGTTTATTTTCATATCTTTTTTTTTCTCTGTTCTTCTTTATTAGCTTTTTCCTCTGAAAAAATGTTTCAGAACTCTGTAACACAATCAAACTTTCTCAAAAATAGGTTGTCAATCAAGATCACTGCTTGTGGGGATACCACAGTTACCTATCTCTCAGCGGACTTTTGGGTAAACTTGAGGCTTGAGATTGGGCTAAAGTAGATTCTGATGATACAAAAAAAGGGGGTCGTCAAAAATTTTTTTTTTGCACTGTTTTTTAACTTTTTGCAATAAAAACACACAAAGACCAATCAAAATTTGAAATAAGAATGGAAAAAAGTGGAATCAAAACAATATTTTAATGCTTTTAGTGGTATTTTCTCTTTCATTTGATGCACATATACCTCAATAAATATAAATCACATAACCTTTTTGTTCTGCATCTAGGCGGGGATGAATCTTTTAATAATCTTTAATTACCTTCTATAGAATAAGTATGAATTCCAGTATTAGGACATTTAAAATGAAAGGAATGATTAATGACAGATAAGATTGAAACTATAATGTGAAAAATTGTATGTAGCTTTTCATTGATCATAATAAATAAGTGATCTGGAGTTTATAAAGGTAACTAAAAGAGGGGTTAATGTTAATTTAGCTCTTTAATAACCTAAATTATTACTATTCTTTTTTCATCTGGGCGCTCTACCAAACCGGAATCTTCGGCTCAAATGACCCCTATTGCACTTTTTTTTACCTATTTTGGTTTCATCTATTTCTACTACAATAATTTGCATCCTATTGCGTTAAAGGAACCTCATGGAATCTACCATAACCTCAAATCTTTTTGAAGTTTGTAGAATTCTTGATTTCCCACATTTCAATGCCTAAAATATTCTAATAAGCTTTAGTAACAAGCTCGAAAAGAAAGACTATAGATTTAAATTTTGATTGTTTTCATATGAACACTTTATTATTAAAAAAAATGGTATCACACCACCAACAAATGTATTTAAATTAGTAAAGTACATCTCAGTGAGCAATTAATTAGCTGGATCTCAGACTTCGAAAATATCCGTATTTTAGTCTTTTGACCAAATATTTAACAATTCTGGTTAATTTTGTTTACCATTATTCTCTATTAAAAAGAATGTATTTCTTTTCATTCATCCATCCGTATAGGTTAGAAAATAGCGTTTTAGGGCAAAAAAAAAATTTTTGACGATCCCCTTTTTGTACATCAGACTCTACTTTAGCCGAGATTGTAGATATCAAATACAATATGATCAATCCCATAGAACACGTTCCAAATAATTTAATATTTAGACAAAAATTGTTTATACTGAAGCCGGATGTGATACCAAGGCCTGGCATATATTTCTTCATTCAAGGACCACCCGTTCAGATTATAATTTATCTCTTCAGTAAAATTCTACTTTGTGTTTGGGATGTAAAATTGTATTGACAGATGTTAAATTTAAAATGTAAAATTGCTTTCATTATAAATAAATTAATTGAAGCAAAATTTTAGTTTTTAGTTAGTGTGGTATCCCACATGTAAAATGTTTCTAAAATGTTTTTATTAGAAAACTCCATCCCTTGTTGGGGATATTCCCTATATTTTTACGGGAATAAATAGTAAATATGGAGGGAAAAATAAATAAATGGAATTTATGGTAAGAATACCATAGTTAGTTATAGCCTAGTAAGCATACCTTCGCTTCATGTTCGAGTCAAGTCTCCTTAAAATCTTCTCGATTCCTCCGATTCCACTTCCTCCTTTGGCATCTTACGGTAAATAAAAGAAATATGTCAAGAGTCTCTCGTGTACCCTAATTTAGATATATGCTTCGATCGAAACAGATATTCCTAGACTACATATATATTTCTTATGGTATTTAGTTACCATGCCGTCCTATTTCATAAACGTAAAAAAATTACTCTAGTTCTTACGTTTATAAAGTTTATTAGCTAAAACATTATATTTTCTGCTCTTTTCAATCTCTACTGTCAGTGGTAATCTTTTCTGGTAATTCCAATTCCTGAAATAGTCTTTTTTTTTAGTTTGGAACTACCTTAACTGCCAGAACTTGATTAAACAATGAAGTTTTTACTTACTCGATGACAATGGTTATAGGATTCAGTCTTATATTGGCTAATTTTTGTTCAAAAAATTGCAAATAAATAGAAAAAAGAAAAGATGCAGGCTAAATAAGCAGCATAAATTAAAATTATTTGTTTCGTTGATTGAAATGTAAACTTTTTTGTTGGCTACTTCTGCTTAATCACCCTTTCTCTGTTAAAAGAAGGTACAAAATTTTATTCTTTCTGATTTGTTGTTAATCCAGGGGATGTGGCATATATTAAATCTGATTAATATTGACGATTATGCCGATGTATGCATTTACTATTCTAAACTAAAATTCGAGCTTGATGCTTTTAAAAATACTTTTGCAGGTGAATGTTCAATCGATGGTAGCTTTTTTTTGGCGAGTCTTATTTTTCAATAGAAAATTACCCCTTAAAAGTGGGATTGACGAGATCCAAAAAGCCAATGAACCCAAGGAGAGAATGCTAGAAATCTGGCAGTTTTTTTGGAATTCTATCGACATACGCATGAAATTATGTAAACTTGTAAAGAGGAATGCAATTTAAAAGCCAGATAAGAATAATTCAATCTTGATAAGAGATATCATGTTAAATATAGGATAGAATATGTATTCTCTATTTAAAAGTCATTAATTAGCTTGTGCTAATCGTAAAGATCACTTACTTTTGTTAATTAAAATAGTCTTTAAATTTACTGGGTTGTGATAGACACTTATAATTTTTAAAACAGTCTTTAAGTATAAGTAATTTCAATTTTTTTCATACTGCAAAGACTAAATCCTCGTTTTTGAAGGATTTTCCTCATATTTTTGCTAAAACCTTAAAAAACGCTTTCTAAAAGTAAGGAAGACGCCAAAAAATTTTTTCCCTTAAAATGTCAATTGATGATCTTGAGGGTTGAGTTGACAGAAAGCCATTTTAGCTGGTAAAGTTTTGCGAACTGCAATCTTTGAAGAAGAATTAAAAAGGGTAAATTTTTGTTCTGTTTGGGATAAAAAGGGAGGGATTGAGCCTGTAAGAGAGAAGTTGTCTGAAGATGGGATAACAAAAAGCGTGAAAAGTATAGGACTAGGCTTTTCATACAAAATGATTGTGCTTCGATAGGTTGAATTTATCTATCATAGTAGTCCTGAAGTTTGCCCAGATGGCAGCTAAATGCACCTCAAATATCGATTTGCCAAGAAAATAGCCTTGATTAGAGGCCTTAAAAATCATTTTAAATTTATAAAAATAGGGTGTAAATGATGAAAGACATGATAGACAGGAAAGGAAATATTGGTTAGAACAAGTGGACGGAAACTTCTTTAAGTAATAAGATAAAAGCAAACAGAGGTAGAACGCCTAAAAATTAAAAAGATGCTTTAAGTATTGTTAAAGTAGAAGATTAAATAACTCGTGAATTTGCTTGTATAATTCTTGACAAAAGGGCGGATACTATGATTTTAATTATTGCAGAAATGTTTAAATGGAAGATAGTATTAGACTATGATCATAAATCGTATACAGACTGAGTTTTTAAGGCTGTTCACAACTGCGTTTGTCATAAAAAAACAGTTTTATATCGTGAAATTAGTCAACACACAATCTGTAGAATCATTTACTAATAAGCAATGTTGGTTACAGGACACTATTTTTTATAAACAAATCTTTTAAATACATAAACGTGAAACAAATGTCACACATAGTTTCACTAGAGATTACACCAAAGACTTACCTTATCTGTTTCCAACAAGCAAAACCTTGAAATGAAAAAAGAAAAGGTGGTAAACCTGAAAAGTTTGAGGATTTTTTAGATAATTTTTTTTTGAAAATATAATTTTGTATTAAGCAATTATTGAATTATACGGTTGTACCATAACGATTTAAAGGGAGTATTTTTTAAATTTTTTAATACAATATTTAACTAAATAACAGTGGTTACGCATAAAATAGATACCATGACAGAGACTAAAAATACTTCATCTTTTCAAAATAAAAGTTTGTGTTTTAAAACTTTTGTTTAATTTATTAATACCAGATTTTGGTTTAAACATTTTTTTGTCCTTTGAGCGAAAAAATGCACATGATCCATTAAGGGTACCGACGAGCAATTTTTTCTATTAGACAAAGCGACAATGATAATACTTATCTTCTCATTGTCTCAAAGGGTTGGAAGGTACTTATATTTAAACGTCATATAAGCTTTAAGAAAACTCTATCTCTGTAATCTGTTCTTTTATCCCGTATATACGTCATACCAGTGAAATTTTTTTTTGTAAAAAAACTTAGGATATGGGTTTATCAAGGATATAGCCTACGCAAAAACACTTAAATGTATCAGCTTAAATCAAAGTTAATTAAACACTTAATAAATTTTCCTAAGGTTTTTTAAAAGAATGTTTCTACGTTCAATTTTTACTTTGTCATTCTTAATAACACTTCTAATATTTTTAAGCATATAAGAGTGTAACCTTCAACTTTTTAAAAGTTTTGTAAAAAAAAAACGTAAAAACTCATAAAAAAAAAGTTTTTAAATATACTACTTCGTAAAACAGGCATACGCAAAAAACACAGAAAAATATGAACACAACAATTGGTATCCTTGTATTTCCCTCTAATTAATGGTAAATTGGCTTTATAATTCCTTTTACTGATTATTTTTAATATTTATTGTTAAAAAAATAAATTTATAGCTGAAACAAATGCATTTAACATAGAAATAAAGACCCGATTGCCCAGTAATAAAAAAAAACTGTTACTTTAAAATTTTAACAAATATAATCAAGACATTTTTACTAAGAGGAGGTTAACCCTCACATCTCAAGCAAAGTTAGAATCTATGCCTAAAAAGGAAGGGAAAGAAAAAATAGAATAAAAATTTTTAGAAAGTAAATATTAATATGGATCGTAACAAAGTCGTTAACACCATCGTTGATATCCAAGGTTAACTGTTTTTGAATCTATGCGAACTTATTTGTCTTAGCTGAAGAGTAACAAAGCTTGAAATCTCAAACGCACCATTCATAGATTTCACCTAACCAATTAATAGACTTATCTTGGGTCCCTCGCAACGAAGGCTTCTATCATAAAAGGTCGTAAAAACCTATAAAATAATTTACACAAAGACCTAGAAATATTTTATTTACTTTATAAATCCGGTTAAAATATCCTACTTCGTTGATGTAGGTAGTAAAAGTAAAGTCAATAAATTGATTTAATATTAAATCTTCTTTTTTTCCTTGAAATTATTGTTAAGAATAATATCAGGACTATAATAATGCCAATACCAAGAAGATAATACTTTGTGTATGATGTGCTTTGAGGATATATAGGAAGTTTATCTTTCTCATAAAGTTTAAGAACCTCCATACTATACTTTAAAGTTCTTACGTGTGAGAATAGCTTTCTATGTTTGAATAATTTTTTAATGGGATCATAAAACAACTAGTGATGGTATATTAATGTTAGGTAACCAAAGTAGTGGAAATTAGAATATTCTGTAACATCAATTGACGCGAAAACTAATCTAAATTAAGGGGTTCATAAATGTCTATCTGCTGAGAAATTATTGAATTCTGTTAATAAACTCTTGATCTCTTGTAATAAAAATCATTTGCTGGCTTAACCACTAAAATATAGAACTAAATGTATATTAGTAATTTCAGTAACATAATTGAAATGCGTATGGAATATCCAAGAATTAATTAATCGTCATCAGTCAGCTTACCTTTATATTCATAGAACAATCCATTTTTATAAACTCCAAACTTTTACTGCATTCTTTAGAGAATTATGATCTTTTCATTGGAAATAGCTTGAGGATAAGATAGAAGACAATTGAAAAGTTTAGCATCATATGATTTATAAATTGTAACTTTGTATTTGTATCTGTGTGCATATTTATAGAAGTATTCATTTGCTAAAGTTTGATTTTTATGTAAACAATATAGATAGGCTTCATGGTTCTAACAATGTAGTCTATTAATAAAATTCTCATAACTGCATTTTTTCTAACGAGGTTCAATTAACTTGTTGACAAAACTTAGACAAAGTACTGAGATTTAAATTCTCGACAAAAGGAACATGTAAACCAATTATACAAAGATATATTGCTGGAAAGATTTGATATCATATCTTGTTACGAAATTTTTTGATTATTCAAAGCTATTCTTCCTACCAGTAATTTTACTATCATCAAGCTTTGCCTATTTCTGTATAAGGGAGTTATACTTCGAATAGCTATAATCAGAAAAATACAAACCAGGGACTCGGCCCTGATATAAGTCAGACTCGAATAATTCAGTTACTTTACCTTTTCTGCTTCTACAGACCCGCAAATACTTTTATCAATTGAAGTATGTTTAACTATGAACTCAGCTAGATCTTGATAATTTTATTTGAAAATCTATTATTCTTGATTGTTATCTTTAAAAGAAGTAGGGGTGATTACTATCAGAATTCTCTTGATGCATTCTTCAAGATTCACTGTTGTGATACTCATATTAATATTATTACGCTCTCATTAGATTATCTATTTCTTTAAGAATAGGATCCATTTTTTGACAAGCATGACACCAGTTGTATAGTACTGAGTTAATACTAAACCTGTAGGACTCGAAAGCACAAGAATTGACAATTTCACAGAGAATATTAGATGCAATGAAGAGCATGAACATGTTTGTTTACTTTTTTTTTGTAAATTTAGCTAAAAATCTCCCCCCCCCCCCCCAATTGTTTCAAAACGTCAGTGATTGAAATGTAACACAAACCAACTTAATAGGTTTTTAAAATTTAATATACTGTGGTATTCATCACCTATAAAAATGTCTAAAAAGTTTTTATCCAAAGATTTATATTTTTCCATCCCCTCCTCAAATATTGGTTAAATAACTTGGGAGGGAAACTAGATTACGCACATATATACGTTCATAATAAAAAGTCAACTTATGGTACTTGGATATACTATAGCCAGCACATGATAAGATTATTTAGAGATACTAAGCAGGAAATTTTCTTAAAAGTAAATTAGCCTAAATATGCCTATAATTTTCAGATCTGAATCTACTTGTGGTATACCTTACCACATGATGATGCGTCTTTCGGATAAAAACAATCATGTTTTAGGCTATATCATCTCTGAGACCTGATCTGCTGCAAAACCTGTTTCAGATCATCACCAAAAGTATATAAACTCCTACAATCTCATAAACATGAGTTAATATGGAAAGAGCAAGGAAGAATAATAATAAATAGTTTAGTCTGTATATGCTTCCTCTTTCCATAAGAACGTATCCTTTTAGGGGGATACGTCAATACTTAATTCTACATACCAGGATGTTAAGTTTTTTTCACATATCGAGAATTGAATTTCTTAAAATCCTGCCATAGTTTTTTATACTGATGCAGATACAAATTTAATTTTTCTGTCCATTCGAACGAACACAAATTTTTACTGACAGAAACTCATCCCTTAAGTGATAATATCCTTTTGTTATTTTTATCCAACTAATTTGGTCCAGATATAACCCTTTTGTGATAAGAGAGTTTTTTTTTGGCGCCACAGGCAGCAAGAAATCTTTAAAGAGACTCTAGAGAATGAACTTTAGTTCCGTCCTACTAGAGTACGTGAGTTTCTAATCACTAAACCTTTCTTTTTAAATATCCTTTCCGACAAGCACATTTCATATCCTTTTGAGCTTTGATTTCGGGAGTTCACAATCACTAGCTGTGCCTCAATCCATGCTAAACATCTAAATCATCTACAGTAAACAGTATTAACGAGTGTGTCAGAGGACTTAGGAGGTAACCTCATCCGCACTGGTATAGTTGGCCTCTTATCTTCAGATTGATCGCAAGCGCACTCTCTTACACTACCAACATGAATGTAAAATGGACCACGGTCCCCATAGGTTTCAATTGGTGTGCGCAGTCTTAGATAGGTCATATCCGCTGAACCTTCTACTGACTTAGTCTAGCTCTGCCTTCGAAATACGAAGTTGTATTATGATAAAGATTTGGCTGGTTTTTTGTAAAACTTTAAGAAGTTTAAATTTGAGATTCAGGAAATGTGAAAAATAAGTAAGATAACCGGGTAAAGAACTGTAAATATTTGACTATAATCATTAAAAATTTTTACTTAAAAAATTTAATCCTAAGAAACATTATGGCAGATAAATATTTTAACCATACACTTATATTATGTGGCACAGAGGCGAGCATCACAGAAAGGAATGTTTTGCTTAGGACGGTTCTTCCTGCTAGTGCACCATAGAGAGTAAATAGTCGTGTTTGAAACGGAATAGCTCACTAGTCATAGCGTAAAGAGATTAAATCATCTATTATAAGCTATGAGATTTTTCGCCAGTATTCGGACAATCTTCCAAGGTTGGACTATGTCTTCCTAATGATACAAGTCGATATAGCTTAAATATACATCACCCATTTCTCATTTATATTTTATTAAATTTTTATTTTACATAATACTTGTATAAGAAAGTTTTTAAATTCTCTTGCAACTGTGTAATACATCTTTCTTGTTTTTATGGAGAAAATGAAACTTCTATTTAATGCTTAAAAATATAACAAGACTCAAAAGATACGAAATAAAAAATCCAATAGCTGAAAAAGGCTTCTTTTGGGTACCTTCCCTATTATCAGGACTGTAATGAAAAAAGGAAAAAAAAATCAAAACAAAAAAAAATTTGAATCTTCAATTTTTAAAGAAAGCAACAATAATGTATTAAATCTGTCAAGCAGTCAGTTAGCTCAAGGGAAAGCTACGCTGCCCTCTTATAGTAAGGATCCCTAATCCTTCATATATTTATTAGATATTTTTTACCCAGAATATATTTTAGGATGGGAGTAAAGAGTAAGAATAAAATATTTCAAAATAAAATGTTTCTTGTATTCCTAAACATCAGAGGTAAAACACCTGATAACAAAGTCTTTTTCTTTTTTGGACTATAAACTTCCATAGAAATTGTAAAAGGTCTTTATTATGTAGAGATTGGTTAATTCCATGTTTATACGCGCATACCTTTTTGTTAGTGAACAGAAAACTTCATTTTGAGTATGAATAGCAGGATTTATAAAATTAAAGCTATGGTTTACTGTGGAATAAGATAAACGTTATTCATCTAAAGAACTGTTATAAGATCTCCATTCATCAGTTATAATCATACTTCCAGGGTGTACATTTTCAGAAATGACATTTATCATCATTTCTTTTGTCTAGCCATACAGGAACAATAAAGCGGGATTAGGTCTCTTTTTATGCCACCACAGAATCAATGTCCACCTCTATTATATTTAGCCTTAAAAAATAGCAACTTCATCTCTAGTTCTACATAGATAGACTGATTATCTTGATCATACCCACCAATAGTATCATTAAATGTAGTTATATAGTTAATAATTGACAATCAACGTTCTAATCATATATGCATACTCAATTACTGTGTTTTTACCGATATTTAATCATGAAAAGTGTCTCCCAAGTTTAAATTATTTATTTATTTATACATTAATCTAAAAATAGGGTTAAATTGAAGTCTCGATGAAATAAAAGGAATGTTATGTCTTAGTGATTTCGTAAATGTACATGGTCGTTTACAAATCCAACTACCCATCTATTTTTGATTTTTTTTTTCATATCTCATACAATGGATTATCTAGACATTTTGTACATCGTGCCAAAGTTGAAAACAATTCCAAGACGTGCTAAAAATATGTTTTGATCTCACAGGATATAAACATTTCGTCAATAAATTCTTCTGCTGGAACTTTAATTCCAATATTTCATCGCTGGTAAATATTTTTTTGCTCATCGATAATTTTTTCAAAAAAAAGTCTTGGCATAGGGAGGGAAGGGACCCTTAAAAAAATTCATACGGTCCAGTATAGGGAAGGCACCTTCTTTTGTTAGAAATGGATTTACATAGCAAGATAACCTAGAACAGTAAGTAAAAAAAATAAAAGTGATTTATTTTAACTGACGCTTGTCTGTAAACAAGCTTTCAAAACAATTGTCTTATAACCATGCAAGAAATCTTTTTTTTTACCATGATCAATTTTATTATTTTCCAGGCAGCAAAATTAGAAATAACCTTTCAGTAAGCCAAAAACATTGCATTATAAAGATTTTTATATTTTTTTTCTTCTTGTTTTGCCCTTTCTCTAACATGAAAAATCCAATCAATCTTCTTACTGTCTTTACTAAAGAAGAGGTGTGTGTTTTAAGTTAAAAACTGGTGTATTGTAAGAGGTGTGTAGAAGGTGTGGATGAGCATTTAAATATATACTTTCTAATAGTAGCGTCGACAAAGATAAACTTGTATTTTTTAGAGGGGAGGAAAATGGTATACATAGTTAAATAAATTTTGTTTTGAATTTTTAACATTTTTTGCCAACATTAAGTCTTAACACTGCAAATCTGTTTGTATCTGAAACAAAATCTAATCTTCTAAAAATATGTAAGTTTGGACAGTTATAGAATATTTTGTTAAAATTTAAGACTTTTTAAATTTTTTTTTTTACCCTTATAATATGACCAAAATTTTGACAGAAAAGAAAATTGCTATCCACTGCGAATGCCACCGCAACTCTTGACAAGAAGATTTTTACTTTCGAAGGTTCTAAGGGAAATTAGGTGCATATTGCAGCAGATATTTGTGAGTTTTTTTATAGAAGGAATTACTATTGTATCAGATTATGGCATGGTAAAGTAACGAATTAGTTTGGTGGTACTTTAGCTTCGTTGAGTCGAAAGTCTATTTACTGCTGTAACTGAAGGATTTGCTTACGTAATGAAAGCTGTTCACAAAACATTTTTCTATCAATTTTGAGGTAAAGGAGGATGGAAAATTACTTCCTAGTACAAAATTTTATGGGAGAGAAAAATATTAGACAATAAATGAGAGGGGAGGCAAAGGTGAGGATTTTGCCGATTCGAAAAATTTTATCGTATTGAGGGACCATCACTTCCTGATGTCTCTCAGACTGCTGGGGATATCACTAATAGCTGCAGAGCTAAGAAATTAGATCCTAGAGTCTTTTAGATGGTATTTATGTCGTTGAAAGGAAAAACGATGGCATTTAAATTATTGAGTAAACTTTTTTTTGATATTCTTGTGTTTTCTAATACGGCTTTTTCTTTGTATCAATTAATAGGTTTTAAGAAAAGGCAATTTTTTTTAAAGATCTTTAGAAAGAGATCTAGTATTATTCAGTGTTGAATAAGTATCTCTTAATCCACCCTAAAGTTCAAAACGTTTGGTAATGTTTAACTAGAGTAAAGAAACTAAATTTTGGAATCGTATCTGTAGAAAATTTCACACACGGTTTAGACAAAAAGGGAGGCTTAAACTATTGATAATTGCTAATGATAGAGTCTAAAATATCCTTGCAATTAGTTTAAAGATGCAAATCAAACGACAGTAATATCTTTTATAACCACGTGCACATATCTCGTTTTTATTAAATTGAAAATTTTCCATAGATTTGTAAAGGATAATAGATTAGGTTTTGCAAAAAAAAAGCCTCTAGTTATAATTCCTAGAAGATTTGTCGATAAAACTCACACATTCACTTTTGAGTTGACCTGTAGTATTTTTGAAAGTCTTATTAAAGTTTTTGTTGTCTAGCATACAAAAAAAAAATATTTTATGAATCATGATTAACCTAGGACTGTTTTAAAAATTGTTTTTATTGGTGCTAGAAACTAAATATTTAAAATTATGTTTCTTAAAAATCAGAAAATTACTAAGAATATGGCTAAATAACTAGTTTTCGATTTTCTAACCACATAGAAAAAAAACTCAATATTGTCCATATGTATTCACATTATATGATAAAAAGAGTTATTTTAAGTTTAAGACAGCTACAAATCATTTGTTAAAAGAATAAAGTTTGAACAAGAAGCAATTTGCCTGCGGTATAAAGGTAAAATTTAAAGAGTGTTGACTATGAGATAGTAGAAGCAAAGCGATCATAGAATATGTTTATTTGAAAACATAATAAAATTTTAGGAGTCACAAATCTTATTCGGCAAAATTCAAAATGAAAGAAGTAAAAGAAAACAAGGTCAACTTGTGGACACAGCTCGTTTTATCTTTTCTACGAGATTTATAGTGAATATTGCAACTAGAGCTCATGTTTACGTTATGTACAACAAACCAATATGTTGGGTATATCAGAGGAGATGTCAGTTTAACAAAAAGTTGTCTTTTTTTAATCCTTCAGATAGGCTATATCTTCAAAATGTGGGCATTTATTGGACGTGTTAGCTGCATGAGCTAATTCAGATCTTTATACTTAAACTAAAGAAATTTTATTAGCTTTAATCTAAGTTTTTTTTGGTGCCACAGTTAGCAAGAAATCTCAAACAAGACCTTTAGCGGGCGATTTGTAGTTAAGTTTTACAGAGTACTGTGAAGTTCTTACCCACCAAAACTTTTCCTTTAAAATAGCCTAGTCTGGCAGCTCGTCATACTCATTGAGCTTTGATCTGCTGACCTAACCATAGCCTTGCCCCATCCATCCAAAAATTTAGGTCTCTAGTATACAATATAAACGAGCGTAGAAGAGGCCCAGGAAGAGCGAATCATCGTACTGTTCCTATATTCAATGAATGCACACAACTTCTACACTCTTACTCATGTAATTGGACTAAGGCCTTAACACATTTTTTGAACGATATGCGCAGCTTCATAGGTATATCCGCTAAACCTTTCACGATAATTTAAAATACTGTCTAAATCCCAACAGGATTCGAAACTTAAACCAGTACCTTCGACAATTCTTTAAATCAAGCTATAGGACTTACCTTGTCTGGATAGTGATACAAAATACATAAGAGCTCTTGAGATCTCTATGAGATCCAAATGTCATAAAATTATTTTACTCCTGCAACTATTTAAGAAAACTATCGGAGGGGTATCATATTAATACAAGGATTCAGATTTATTTTTTAACCCCTATTATAAAAAAAAAGATAAAATATATGAAGAAAAGGAAAAGTTCTGTTTACTGGCTAAGACGATTTAAAGTCTAAAATGTCTATTTGTTATTGTTTGATAAACATTTTTGTGTGTACTTTGGGATAAATTGAGGTCCAATCTGCTATTTAGATTAATGCTGTTGTTTTGTAAAAAAAGAAGATTTGGGAGGGTCTAAAGATATATAGCTCTTAGAAAAAAGGCAAATAAGGAACATCAATGTTCACGTTTTAAACGGGATAGCTCTGCTAGTTATTATATTAATAAAAGAATTTCACATTTATTTTTTCACCCCTATTTTGATAAACAATCAAAAATATTTAAAAAAAATGTAAAAGTTCTGATTATGACTTAATACAGTTTTAAAGTTCTAAAAATTCTTATCATTTTGTTTGCTAAGTATTTTTATGTCTCTTTGTTGTCATTGAGGTCAAATCTGCTATTTAGATTAATGCTGTTGTTTTGTAAAAAATAAGTATTGGGAGGTTAAAAAATAAATGACTCTTGGAAAAAAAGAAAAGTGCATAGAGGTCCCGTTCAAACGGGCAGAGTTTTTTTTTGTAGTCATAATATCATATAATAAAAGGATTCACATTTATTTTTTAACCCCTTTTCAGAAAAACACAAAAAAAATCAAAAGTACTTAAAGGTCTGATTGTGCTTCATTAGAGTTTCAAATTCTAAAATTCCTATTTATTTTCGTTTTATAGAGATTTTTATTTGTACTTTATGTTAATTTGAGGTTAAATCTGCTATTTAGATTAACGCTAATGTTTTGTAAAAAAAGAGATTTGCGAGAGGTCAAGGCTTACAACTCATAGAAAAAAAAAAGACCAAATTATGATACAAATTACATCCCGTTTTAAACGGGATAGCTCGGCTATCAATATATATAAAAAGGGTTAAATTTCTGATTATTTATTTTTTAAGACCTCTTTTTTTTGTAGTTTTTTTTAGATTTTTGTAAGTAAAAACTTTTAAAGCAATATTTTAGTTCTATAAACCGTAAAATAATCTGTAAATTATAGACTCGTTTAAAGCTTCTAGAATCTTATTAACAAATCATCCAATTCTCAGACATGGGTATTTTGGCTAGTCATCATATTAATAAAAAGATTTCACATTAATTTTTTAACCCCTCCTTCAAGAAAAATACAAAAAAAATAAGAAAGATGTAAAAGTTCTGATTATGACTTAAGACAATTTTAATTTCATTATTCTTATTGGCTTTTGTTTGATAAGCATTTTGTGTGTACTTTGGGATAAATTGAGGTCCAATCTGCTATTTAGATTAATGCTGTTGTTTTGTATAAAAAGAAGCATACTGGACAGCTCAAAAGATATTTAGCTTTTAGAAAAAAGGCAAATAATATTACATTAATATCACGTTTAAAACGGGATAGCTCTGCTAGTAAAATTAAATAAAAGTATTTCAGAAATTTTTTAGGTAATGAATTACAAAAGTCTTAGTAGGGAAAGGGTCCAGCGGATATGACCTGTCGGAAGGCTGCGCCACACCCGCTCGAAACCGTGGGAGACTTGCGTCCCATCTTATGAGTTGGTAGTGTAATGAGTTGAGAGGGGTGCTTGCAATCAGTTGAAGATATGGGGGACGGACTATACCCGTACGATGATGCTCTCTCCCCGGGTTACTAACCACGCCCGTTAATACTGTCTACTGTGGTTTTACATGTTCGGCATGACTTAGGGCAAGGGTAGTGGGGTAGGCTCTCCCGGAATTAAAGCCCAGATGGGTATGATTTAAGGCTACCTAAAAGAAGGGGGTTTTAGTGAGTAGGAATCTCACAGTACTCGAGTGGGACTGAACCACAGTTCACCCACCAGAGTCTCTATGAAGATTTCCCCTACCTGTGGCACCAAAAAAAAAAAACAAAAAAAAAAAAAACCACAATTTCTTACAATCTGTACTATAATACAATACAAATCTTTAAAGAAACAAGTGCGACTTTTTTTTTAGACCCAAAAGGTTGGACTACCAGACTGAGAGATGGCGAGATGAGAAAAGATAAAGTTCTTATGATGTGAAAATATTTAATATTGATTTATATGGGTTAGATAGCAAGAGAAAGAATTTTTTAATTAAGATATTTTTTGTGATATATCTTCCGTAGAGAAATGCAAACTTGCCTTAATAATAGATCATGAAATTTTAGACTTAAACCCTGATATAAAAGAATACTCTTTTAATAATATAAAAAGCGTTAATCCCAAGGCTTTTCACTTTTGTATATAATTGTGCGCGTCAATAACATATAAAAGTAAAAAGTTTACGAGGCAGATTTGTAAATTAAGTTTCTCTAAGTGAAAAGAGCAATTAATTCATGTGGTTTTCAACACCTGGGCTAACTGGCTTCCTGTTTAAAGATTCTTTTCTTCGGTATCACCAAAGAAATATTTGCTTACTTTAATGACAAACACGTTGTAATTACATAAAATATCTGTTAATTTACGGTGAGTGATTTAAGGTGTGGCTATTGCGTAGACAATGATTCTAAAATATTTGTAAAAGTAAAGTTTTAGCGAGAAGAAACAATAAGAAGAGAAAACAATATTTGGAAAACAGAATATCTTAATTTTCTACCACATAAATGTAAAACATTCTTTAAGTACATTTGAGTAACGGTTTTAAAATATTATTAATATAGATAAGCTTTTTTTTTACAGAAAGAGTTCTTTACAAGATTATAATAAAAGCACATCAAAAACTTGGGTTTCTGAATTTTTTTCTCTTTTAAAAAGCTTTATGCCATAGTAAGCAAACCAAAGAAATTCTAATATCTGTCTAAAAGGATATAGGTTAAAAAAAAACTCGAAAAAATAATTTATTCAATGTTCGACAGTAAATTAGTTTCATATCCTTCTGTGATTTTACTCAAAAGTTCTCTATCTTCTTTCTCTTCCTCAATAAGATTACGATTTTATCAATACTTAAGCTCGTATTCCTTGTTTTGTTCTGGTTACAGAGAATTCTATTCTTGATAAACCAGTTCATTTTTTTCCTTCTCTTTTTTTTTCACGGATTAATATGTGAGATTTTTGGAATAGCTTCAAGGGTTGCAGGTTGTTCCTATTATATAGGCTAGGTAACTGTAATCTATGTTCAAACTCGTAGGACCTGTATTCAACAAGTTCCTTGCCTCTAATTTTTCTTGCAATTTTAGTCCATTTTGTCTTTCGAGGATTCTTACGTTTGTTAAAAAGTTTCCTACACTTGATCTACAAAATCTAAAGACTGTGGCATCATTTCTTACAATACAGTACCGTGTACGGGATATATACTCTTGAACAAAAAAAACATTTTTTCAATTATCATACAACGGTAAAAAAAATAAAAAATATATGAACAAGTTCCACTGGGAAAAAATCTTAAGAAAAATTTTAGTACTAAGGATATTAGTCGTCGAAAGGATCATTTGTTACACCGCTTTTAAGATGATAAAAAGAGGCGATCGACGAGCTCTACCAGAGCATTAAAATCATAACGTAAATTCCTAAATATCCTAGAATCAAAACTACAAATATAAGAAGAAAAGATAGATTTGCAGCTAAAGGACATATACCTTAAAGTGATTTGTTACTTAAAAAAGAATTAAAAATAAATTAATTTCGCAAACAAACAAAAAAGCTGATAAATCGTATTTTTTGAAAAATCTCCGAGAAAATGTTATTTTATCTACCATTTTCTACCCATTAATCGTATATTTAGAAATTTATGCCGAAGCCATACAACAACTATAAATTAGACAGTTCATTTTGCATTGTGTTTTCAAGATTCATAACTTATAGAGTTTTCTTTTTCTTCCAACCTCTGATCCTGCTTTTGTTTATTTATGTTTTCTAATACAAGCAAAAATTTATCATAATTCTTAAATTACAAAAATGATAATGATTGTAAGCAAACATTGCATATACTTTTAATGTACATTGTTTTTAACTTTTGTTATAAAGATAACAAATCTTTATGCTGGATTTTATTTCGATTATAGCATCCTTGATCAACGAGTATGTTATAAAAAATTATGATTAAACTTAGAGCTAATCAATATACACTTCTTTTTTGCGGATTGATTCGTCTTTATCGACAGATTTAAGTATGTTTTGAGTCTAAGAGATATATGCTGTACCGGACTTCCTTTTGATACTAAAATAACTCATTAAAAAGTACAAATCTAATGAAGAATACTCCAAATTACCTACTTTTTTGTAAAATAAATCTATTTTATCGAGTTTTTATAAACGTATGACTTTTAGATATTCAAGATTGGAGTATTTTCGTTTGACACCTTAATGAAATCCGGTGCTAGCCAAAAACTTTTTAATTGGAATTCCTCCAAGTCCTTTCTTTTCTTGTAAAAAAGCCTATGTTTGCCTGCTTATAGACATTCATTCTTCAACACAAGAATAACAAATCAGAATGATACAAAAAAGGATAACGTAAATCCTTTTTCACAGATATTTTTAAACTTTTTTAATATCCAGATACAAATCATCATTGGATCTGTTACATCAATGGCATATATTTTTCGTTTTCTATGTCACAAGACATGCTTGAGCTATCTTCATGGACCCTTTTCTCATTTACAATATAAAAGTATTTAAAATACGAAAAACAAACTATAACAGACCACAAACATATCTGTTGATAAACGACCGTTACGACTTTTTGACAGAGGAAGCTAAACTCATTAATTGATTAGATTATTGAAAACACATATACATTTATCATCATCAAACTCTATTCTTTATCCACAGAAGTAAAGGATTCATTCCTCATCCAAAATTACTGCTTTCACACCTATCAACGCAATAACACTTTCCAGAATAAAGGTATCATACCTTCATAAAAGGATTCAAATTAGAGGTCTTCTACAGTAATTTAATGTTAGATTTATCTATTTCGGCCTTATCCTCGATAATATAATTTCATGATTTATATATCCTTACGTAAGTATAACAGTCCATATTTTAAACGAAACAGAGAGAAGTAATGTCAGCCCACACATATATTCTTAATATTTTCTTCTTTTTTAGTTATATTTAATGAATATATTGGGGTTTCTAATTTGTCCAAATAGACCCCTTTAAATATTTGATTTCTTATATTTTCCCTCCAAAATAACAGAAATACCAAACAATTTGATGGTTTTTAAAAAATAAATTAGTTTCAGCAAAAAAAAAAATTGTAGTGAGTGAGCTTTGTTTTGTTAAAATAAAAATAAATGTCATAAGGACCTAGCCATAAGGATTTGTATATTTATTTTATTAGTTAGATTCGAAGTACAAAATTTTTAATTTTTTTAGCGTCAAAACGATTGATCAATGTCTCATTTTTTTAATAGTTTTAAAATCCCTTTGCCTGATATGTTATAAAAAACATATAAGCTTGGAATTATATACAAAATACAGTTATAGTCATTTAATGGAAGTTGAAAATTATTTGAAAATAAAGTGAATTTAATAAAACTATCCCCATCTAAATATATGCCGAGGAAAAGTTATTTCGGAAAATGTCCCTTAATTGAGTAGGCTACAAGCTAGTATCTTTTGAATATGAAAGATGAGAAGTTATATTCATTTTAAAGGTGATTTCTTCACTCTGATAAGTATAAGTGCGACTAAACTTTTACCACTGCCCACGTAGACATCATTTAGCTTTAAAATTGTATCACGTAATCAAAATTAAGAAACAAAAAGTATGCTTAAATTAGATTACACGGTTAAAGCTAACTTGCAGGTGTTATTCCATATATATTATTAACAAACATTTGTAAACTTTAAATTTATATGATCACAGCCATTTTCTTAATTTAATTCCGAGTGGAATTCAAGTCTGTGTAATGACTCCTTTTGTAGGGGTATAAAAAAGTAACTTTTGTTTTTTAACGGATTTAACTACAAACACGCAGACTTATACCCCTAAAGGCTTATTGACAAGATTTTTTATGTCAAAGGAAAAAAATTAAACCACATATAAATTATTTAAATTTTAAGGTAATTGAGTCAAAAATTAAATCACCTTTTATTAAGCAAACTAAAGTTTTTTCTTAGTTCGAGCATTAGTAAAGGATACCTACGCTTAATCTTGAAAGTAGTCTTACAAAAAATTTCCTCCAGTCTTTGCTCCACCCCTCTTCCTTGTTCTTGAAATCCTTTAAGATAACCTAAAACAAAATGTAGGAATAGTATGCAACACTAATATTAATTCGGGATTAAATTGTTATTGCTATTGCTAATCTTTAAATATATTTTAAAATTAAAACATGTTTATTTCAACAAAATACTTCCAAACTTCTTCTTAAAGATTCCGAGGAATAAAATGCTTCTCTGGAATAATTTTTTGGAATTGTATTCCTTATGTATTTTGTTTACCATGAAGGTCCCAGGTCATGACATAAGAAATTGTTTCTAGTAATATAAAATAAATTTCCCTTAGCTCATAAGCTACACATCATATTTTCCGTCCCTTCCGTCTCGAATTCAGAAGGTTATCTTGGACCGGTAATGCCAATTTACTATGACGTATTCTTTTTTTAAGTTATCAAATACGACCCCAAATCAGGTTGTTATTTTGGATCTTGATATCCGTAAGAATGCGTGTATTCCAGACCTAAACTCTAATTAATTATTTCCTAACATCCTAAAGGACTGATCTGCTTTCTTTAAGCTTTTTAAAGGTCCGTTTTTGGTTTTTTTAGAGATAGAGAATCAAAGTTGAAGATTAAACACTCTCACTACCCCATTGTGCTTACAGTAAATCGAATGAAACAATTCTGTCACAACTAGTTGTCCATATCTACAAGTCTTTTTTTCGCCGTCAAACTATGAAAACATTCAAGGATAAAATTCTAATGAGCATCAAGGACCAAAAATTTTTTACAATAAAAAGAAATAAATGCAGCGGGAATTAATAACATACAAACCGAATTTATGGCTACTGAGAAGTATTTGTAAGAACTTTTTTTGAACTTTTGAAATGAAATGGCTCTCTTTGCAAATAGATAGAAAAAACACCAAAAAAAATGTGTGGATTCAAGATTCATTATCTCCCCACGAAACTATCAAGATCATTATTTCCCCCCCAGATGTAAAAAAAAGTTCAGAAAATTAAAGGATCAAGATCATTATCTCCCCCCAGGGGAAATAATGATCTTGATCCGTAGTGTTGTGTAAAATCACAATATTTATTAATTTTGAAATAAGGACCCTTTGACTTACAAGATCTTGTTACAGTTTTTGTGGTGAGTGTTGAACTAAAAATCTCTTGTAAAGCCATGAAAATGAAATGAGTGATTTAACCATCTGCAAAGTTAAAAGATTGAAGCTAGTTAGAAAATAGCACGCATCATTCCTCCTCCCCCCCCCCCACCCAAAAAAAAATACGTTTAAAAAACAGATTCCAAAAAAAATAAAATTTTTTAAATCTAAACTAAATAGATTTATCTAACTGTATTGAAATATCTAGTAGAAGAGGGCTCGGCGATTTTTTAAGCAAACGGTACTTAAATGTAGTATTTTTTCTTTTTAGCCTAAAAATGAAAACAATATTGGGTATCCCACCAATCAAAAACACCCGATAAAAAACAACTTTATTTAGAATTATTTTTTTTTTATAAACTTTTCATACCCCTCTCAAGGCAAACCTTTAAAGATCTTTGGCGGAGAGAAAATTGACAATCAATTTTAGATTATTTAATTTCCCGCCCCAAAGAGAGAGGGGAAAAACAGAAAAAAAAAAACTCTATTGAAATAATCATCAATTAATAAACGGATTTCAGATTATTTTTTTAACCCTATTTTAGAAAACACCAAAAAAATTAACGGCTCTGATTGTAGCTTAAGACAGTTTTTAAGTAGAAAAATTTCAATTTTTTTTGTTTATAACAAGAATTTTTGTGTGTACTTTGTAAATTTAAATTGGGAAGTCAAACTGCAATTTTAGCTTAATGCTGTTGTTCTGTAAAAATAAGAATGTAGAAGGTTAAAAAAGAGAAATTATTTTGGAAAAAAAAAGAAAGGTGCTTGTGTGAAAGTCCCGTTTCAACGGGATTAGCTATGCAGTATAGGAATATCATAAAATTGTTGTGCGTACAAGCAGGTAGACGGCCTGAGCATTATAAAAACGCTTCTATAATGCTTGTCCCGGCGCCACTTATACTGGGTTTTTTTTTTTTTTTTTTTTTAGGTAAACAAGATTTATTTCCAGTGCTCTTCTTCAGGGTTTAAAAGATTGAAAAATTTTTAATAAAAATTTTTTAGTTAAAAGTTATAATAATGTAGAAATATATACCACAGATATCCTATAATCTTTCTTTATTCGTTGGGTTTTCTGAATATTCTTGTTTTGTCTTTAAATAAAGTAATGGTTTGTCTTTATTTTTTTTTTATTTCGTCTAAATTGATATTTTTTAAAAAAAACATATTTCAAAAAAGTAATCGTTTTTAATTCCAAAGTTGTATCCAAAAAATAAATTACTTAAACTTTTTATAGCGAACCAAGCCTTATTAATTGACAAGCCCTCTTTACTGAATCAGAGATAACTAATTGATCTATAAAGTATAAATATTTAATTGAAAATAGAGGTTGTCGAATCAAAAAGCTTTATAAACATTCACAAAAAGTCATCACTTTAATTCGATTCACTAAGTCTTGAAATTTAAAAAAATAACTCATTGACGAACATTAAAGGTAATGATGCATAAGAATATTCAAATATATTTGACATTTATTTTGTTTCTATTAGTGTAATTATGGCCGTAGTAGCACAGGGTGGGTTTAAAAAAGTAAACAAATTATATACAAATATGCGTAGTCTAAAAGTTAAAACCTGTACTGTGTAACGAAAACAAAGTTATCCTATTTAAAGCCAACGCTTAATTATTTGATGTTGAACTTTGCGCTATTGAAGATTTTTTTGTTTTTCAGCGAAAAACCAATTTATGTTTAAAACAGAATTTTAGTTTTTCAAAGTTTGTTTGATGTTTGAGTTCCAAAATATCTTATCAGAGGATCGTGAATAAATCTTATTTTGATTAAATAATAATCTCAATATCTTTAATTTTATTTTCTAATTAATGTTGTCCAAAGGAAAACTTCTCGATAGTTGATTGTACTTGTTCTTATTTTTTCTATTTTGACCTGCGCTCGGCTCTTTTCTCTAGCCATTTGGGATATAAAAAATAAAAATTTAAAAGTTTATCTAAAATGCAAGGATTATTTATTAAATATCAACAGAAAAACTAATCAAAAAAATTCATCAAAGTCATTTTCCTTTGTTGTATTTCTCTATCCTAAACGTCTCTGCAATTACTTCGCTAGCCTCTGTGTCATCTTCAGAACCTTGTAGTATCCTCTTTCTTTTCATTGTTAAGCCTCAATCGCTCTTTTAAGCTGTCGGTTAATTTCTAAAGCTTTTATGGAATTCCCAAACGCATGTTTCAATATTAAAAAAATGCTATCTTAACTGCTAAGTCATTTATACCTGTTCTTGCTCTGATACTTACCTAATCCAAAGACTATCTCGAAATTCATCCATAAAAACAGAGTAATTGATTTACAATCTTATCTATTTTATCATATTTACACTATCTACACTTAATGGATCTTACCCTTTTGGAATACCTTTGCTCGACCAATGAATAGTAAAGACGAAAGGAGCGACAGAAACATGACTTCTTTTTTCAATATCACAGGAAATCGTCTTCTCTAATTATCTTTCTATTTCGCGACTGCTTATTGATATTTCTGTACGAATCTACAGCTCTTTGGATAAGACCTTTTTTCCCGTACAAAAGAAAGGATTAAGAGAGACAGAAAGCCCAACTAATCTGTTAATTTCAGTTTCGTATTCCCATCTATTACCGACATACATTTCAAAAGGCCAAGTTTTTTGCCCCTAGGGTAACCCTCATTATCAGCCTTGAAACTTTTCATTAAGATTTAGAGATATCAAACAAATTTGCAATATCAAAACGAACACACAACTCATTATCTTCGAGATCAGTCTTAGGCATTGCATTCATTGCAGACTCCGAAAACCTTTGTCTTGGTATTTTAAGCAAAACGTCTTCACCATCAACAAACTAGTATAACTGTTGTGAAGCTGGTAGATTACGATCTTTCTTCCTGTTTGTTAACTTCCTATGTTCGTCGGGTTTTTTCTTTTTCTTTTTCTTTTTCTCTTCTCTTTTCTTTTTCTTTCTTTTTCTTTACACCATACATTCTCTACTTCAGTTCTTCATCATTTTTCAACACGAAGCTGGATTGTTGGAAATAGAAGTCGTCTTCTACGAACTTACTGAGCTTCAAAGAATTGAACTTCATTTTCCTCCGGGCCCTTTCCCAGAATCATCATCACTTTCAGTCTCTGAATTGAAAATATTTGAAAATATTTGGAGCTGTATTACCATTGTTATAACCCCCGCTTGAAAAAATTTATATATCGTTTTTTAAATAATTTTTTGTTTATCCCTTAAACAAAAGGAGTTTGATGGACTGGAGTAACAACTAATGAATGTTAAGATAATTTTTAATAGGGAAATTTAGATTAAATTTCTTTATGAGTAAAGTTATTTAAGGAGATCAGAGCTTGTGGGTGTAATTTTTAGTTATAAACGGCTAAATCAAGTTTACAATTGAAAAATAACATTTTCTTTAATTTTATTTTGCGAAGTCACATCATATAGACGAATAAATTATTTTTGTTTAGTGTTAACCAGTGCACAAAACACTAAAAACATAGTCAATTTTTAACGTGGATATGTTACTAGAAATTAGGAACTAAACACTTTGTTTCACCGATTTGTTTTTCTAACAAATTTTGTTAATTTGACTTTGTAATGATGAACAATTATAAATTAACAAGATTATCTAAGATAAAAATGATACCAAGTTTATTTATGATCTTGCTCATGAAACTTTTTATTTATATTAACTTAATTCAAGAATTTCTACTGAAAAAGTGAATAGCAGAAAATTAACTTAAAATTGAAAGTTTTTTTTTAAGATTGTTTGAAATATGAAAGAAGATTTGTCTTTTTTATCAAATCGCCCCCCCATCTTATTTTACTCATTTTACAATTACAAATTTGATAAAATATGCTATTACGACTTTCCTGTTTAAAACGGGAAGTCAATGTGTGGCATTATAACCGGGCAAGAGTCCAGGAACTAAGGAAGTTTCCATGACGGACCTTCCGGAAGAAAACAAGGGTTGTTGTTGAAAATATAAATATAGAAATAAACCCCTAATATTTGTAATCTTATATGGTGGAGCAGCAAGCCAAGAGATTTTAGACCTAAATACGCTTTTTCAAGATTGGCTAGGCGTGGGCACAATAATCTGAAAATGATATCTTTAAACTCTTTTTAAGAAAAGAGTATTCCAACTTAACTGGAAGCAGAGAAAAGTTAGAGTGATCTTGATACATGCAGCTGATGAAGTTATAGGGTGGCCTAGGAACGACATTTGGTGAAGAAAAAGGTGTGAAAACATAGATTACGAGAAGTGGAAGTCAAAATTCTTAAAAAATTTTAAGATGGGTATCAATGTTAGATTTTTTGCAATCAAGGCAAAAAGAAGAAGAAAGCGTTACTGACCTTTTCAAAAGAATGGAGTTGAATGGCAAATTACTTTAAGCTTAAAGAGTCGAATATTTTGGATGTTGTAAGAAATCGTTTAAGAAAAGACTCTTGTAATTAAAGGAATATTGCCGGGGAAAGAAAATTTATGAAAGTTTAATGAAAAACTGAAGATTTGGATTTTCCAATAAAAAGAAGAAGAATAACTTATTTACAGAAAGAAAAAAGAACCCGGTACGAAAAACGTGAAAAATTTGAAATTTGTTATAAATAATATTACAGCAATGATCTTACTAATAAAGATAATTTAGGTTATATTGACAACCATCTATAATGTTTTTATTGGATACAGGTTCTGAGGAGAATTACATTCTTCTACCAGTAGTTCAACTATTGAAGTTAAAATGCTATAAACATGAGAAGATAAAGGTGAGATATACCTGTTTGAATGAAAAAATTTTAGTATCGTATTATGTTAAGCTAGATTTTGAATTAATTTGCATTAAAATATTGTAAGGAATTCAACATATTTCCAAAACGAAAAGATATATTTTTATTACTTGGTAGGAAGTTTGAGGAAATAATAAAAAAACCTAACGTTGATTTTAATATAAAAGAAAAATCAATAGAGGAAATTACAGAGATTTTCTGCAGGGAGATAAAAAAGTGATCGATGAATATACTGCAGCCTACCTACTGATCCGGGAAAAATTGTTACAGATTGTACAATATCATAATTCCCATTCTTATGAAAGGTATCGAGAATGAAATAAAAAGGCTTTCTTGATTGAGATTATATGCGACCATCAAATCCACATGGCTAAACAATATAGAGCCAGTTCTCAACCTAATGGTAATAACGTCCTAACTCTCAATTTGATTAAATTGAACCAATTCGTTTGTTCTGGATAAATATAGTCTGAGTCTGCCAACATGGAAGAAAAATGATATTTTAACTAAAAGGAAAGAAGTTTTTCACACGAAAATTGATGCAAAAAAAGGTTTTTACAAATTTTTGCTTAAGAAAAAGATAGGCATAAAACGCATTTAGAATTAAAAACAATTGTTGAGTGGAACAGAATGCCAATGGATTTAAAATGCTCCCGTCAGTGTTTCAAAGATTTATGGAATACAATATTATGGATGAGGTGGAAATCTGCTTTTGTTTTATGTGATGACATTTTGATTTGCGGTTAAATGTGAAAATAACATGATGAAGGCATTTAAAAGGGTCTAATTTCTTATAAACAAAGGATTGGTGATTAACAGAGAAAAACTGGGATTTAAGAAGGAAAAGTGTTCGTTTTTGGACACTTGATACAACATTATGAAATAAGACCACTATTAGACAATAAAAAGGGAATAGAAAAAATTATCCAATTCTCAAAAATATTGAAGAGGTCAGGAAAGATTCATGGCGTCGTGAACTACTATAGAAGTTCATAAAGAACTGATCAACTATTATAGAGCCTATACTCAAGTACAATAACAAGGCGAGAGTCATATGGACTGATAAGTGAATAGCTGTTTTGAAAAACGAAAAGAATATTATTAAGTGTGTTGTTTTAAAACGCCTGATTATGAAAAAAAATTATCTGGACTGACTCAATCCAATTTATGTTTGGGGGAGCATTTTAGTCAAAAAGGGAAGACTTTATCCCATTGCATATTCATCCTAGAAAAATGGGGAGCATAGAGAAATTTATACAATTAGCGAAAAGGAGGAAATGTTAGCAGTCACTTTGGGGAATGGAGCCAATTTTTGTTATTCTCTTCTAGGAAAAGAATTTGAATTAATTACAGATTCTTAGCGCACTTAAAGCATTAAATAAACGGTAAACTAAAGATTGCAAATTCAAAGATGGATTAAAGAATTCAAGTTTCAACTTCAAAGTTACTTATAAAAAAGCGTGAAATGGCTCTGTGGATGCTTTAAGTAGGAATACCAAATTCAAATGATAAAGCTATACATGAAATTATCAAATAAATCCTGAAAAAATAAAATTATAATTGATGTTCATGAAAAACTTGTACATATAAGGAGCCAAGGCTGTGTCTGAAGAGTTAAAGATTCAGGTCATACTGATATAGAAAAATAATAAGATGCTGAGAGGTCCTGAATAAATGTCTAGCTGTAAACTTAATACCCTGTAAGAATAAGAGGAATGCGGCATTTTCAGGCATATCAAGTCGGGGAGATAGTTGCTACCGTATCCTTGACTTTGAAGAAAATTATATTGTTATCACTATAGATTATTTTTTCCAGAAGAGCTTTTGCGGCGATTTTAAAAGATAGAACACTGAAGGAATCCTTTAATTTCTTAATATAGTGCACAAAGATTTCAATATCAACTTTAGTTTCGGATTGTGCAAAAGAAAATAAATCGAAAATAATAAGCCTTGTTCGTGTAAAAGTAACAGCATTACTCAACACGTTACAACGTCCTCATCATCATTGCTCAATGGAAGAATAGAGCGTTTTAATCGAACTCTTGCAGAGGGTTTTAAATAAACAGTTTAAAGAAATAGAACTTAAACTCAAAATAAATAATGTTTAGATGTATACAATAATCCCAACATTCAGCAATAGGTATAGTCCCAACCAGCGTAAATCCAGAGAGGAGGAAGAAGTTAAAAGAATCAATTGGTTTATATTTTAAGCCCCAGAAAATTTATGATCTGAATAATAAGGCGAAATATTCAGTTGGTGAGTTTTTGGTTTTTGGAAAAGGACGAAAAATCCGGGTAAAAGGTCAGCCTAGTAGATTTAATAAGTGGTTACAGTAGTTTGATGTAGGAAATTATGACACAATAAGTTTAAAATATATGGATTGCTAAAAATTAAAAGACATTCTGATCAATTAAGAATACTGTAGCCGGAATGTGCTCTAATACCCCGAGGAAGTTAAATTGTGGTATCCCTGATTACCACATGGTACATTCATTGGTTCTTTTTGTTTTTCTATTTGCTTATATATATTATTGTTTGTTTCATGGATTATCAGTATGAAATATCCATCAGTAAAGCTAATTGGTCCCTTTTGAAACAAAATATTTAAGCTAAGAAAAAACATCTTTAACATAGAATGAGTAAACAACCTTCCTCAAATCAATAAAAATATTTATTCGTAAAAACTGTGTTAATATTCTCGCGTCATGTCGATTCAAGAGGAAGTTACTCCAAAAATTATTTAAATAATAATAAAATAACCACTAATATTTGGTAATCTTATTAGTTTTGTATAAGAGATTGTATCTTTTGAGCTCAGTGAGTCCCTTAAAGTTTATCTGTATCTGAGGTCAAGGGATAAAAAGTTAGTCTAGAAGTTCTAGATAACAAATACAAAATAAAATAATGTAACTTAATACCACACAAGGTTTTTAGTTCTTTTTTTCTTCTCTAATTGTGTGGTATAAACCACATTTATATGTTAAAAAAAATTATTATTTAGAAAAATTCTAGAAATTTCTAGAATTTTTCAAATATAAATAAATTTTAACCCCAACGATATATCTAAACATAAATGACTTTATCCTGTAAAAATGTTTTATTAAAAAGGAATAACGGTATGGACATCGACGAATGCATAAGAGAGAGCTTTCTAAAGATGGTTCCGGCATCCTACCAGGTACGCCACTATGCGTTTCGATCTTTGATGCTCGCACTATACTTCTTTAGTTTAAAGAAAATTAGCTCGAGTCTAAAATTATAATAAAGTCAAATGCCTACAAAATACACCACATTGTTAGTAGAAAAATAGACAAAAACTATTGGTTTTAATAGTCCGTATAAGCCTATTAGAATTAGAACATTTTTTTTTATGCAATTTTTGTAATTTTCTCAAAAAGGTGAGGGTAGAAATTAACTTTTGAAATATTTTTTAAGTATGATAATTAGCAAGCCATTCCGTTTTTTAAACGGGAATTTCCATCTGTATTGCGTCTATTATCTTTTTGAAGCTTTCAAATCTATCGAGTTCTCGTTCAACTCCTTTTTATTTTACTAAAATCTTCCAAAGTCTAAAGTTTTAAATAAACATCAAATGATCAAAAATACTTCTTCAAGAGAGATGTGCGCAAGTTTTGCTGAAAAAATCGATCAACCGATACTTAAAAAGCTGTAAAATTGTTAATTTTCTTTCTACATTGTTTATCTAGGGGTTAAAAATGTTACAAATAGAAATTTTAAAAAAATAACAACATAGCAAATCTATACCGTTTAAAACGGATTAATTTGAATGTGTTTTTACTTGTTACCTTACTTGTTTGTCGAATTTTTTAACCAGGTTACCCACCTAAGTTTTAACAAAAATTTAGATAGATCTAAAATTAAAATAAAACTTCAAATTTCTATATAATATGCCCAATAATGCCTAAATAAAATGTTAAAAAATATAAATATAAAAATCAATCATTTCAACATTCTGGCTTACTTCTTAATTGGAATCCTTTCTACTTTTTTTTATTTTGGGGTTAAAAAATATAACATAAAATTTTTAATAGAAGCTTTTTTCGGCTAGAAAAAAGTAGCGGTCTTATAAGATGGAAACATCTTCCAGTTAGAGCTTCTGATTAACAAGTTCCTTTTCCTCATATGCATTCAGGACGATTTCTTTTTCCCTTGTATATGCAAATCTATTTTTTTGTGGTTATCCCCACGTAAAAATCAATAAGAATACTCTTATTAAGTTTAGTATCAACATTTCGTACCCTTCTTGGGGTAGATCTATTTAATAATTATTGAAAGGAGAAATCACCCACTCGAATTGTTTCCCCCTCACTTGGAGAAAAACTATCTTTATAATATTTTGGCATATCATAGTATATACAAATCTATTTTCACAAAACAATTTTATTTTATTCTTCTTTCAGCGCTCCCTTTCTATAATGCCTATAATCCAAACACATTCTACATATGATGCTTTTTTCATATCTTATTTTCAAAAAATTTAGATTTATCGACTTGACAATCCTGTGTCCTCCCTCCTATTTCACAGTTCAAGAAGGATAGTATTATAAACCAGCAGAGATATAACGGTTTTGCATTATACGCCGAATGGAGAGGGGGGGGGTTGTCGACCAGCCGTATTTTGTTATTCCATAAGCTTATATTTTATGTGTTATAAAATTTTTTTCCCATAGCCTTACTTTGAATCTACAACTAATAGAACAAAGATAACTTCAGACCTGCCCATTTAAGGTTTAAAATTTCCCATGTCAGAGGACACTCACTTTGACTTTCTTTTGGTGATATTTGCATTTTTTTGGTGTTGAACTCTTCTTGTGTTTTTTTGAAAAATTTTACCATTTCAAGGGCAAAATTTTTTAAATTTAGTTTTATACTAAACTACAGAGCTAGTCTTGTTCGAAACACTGGCTTTAATGTGATTCTCGTCTGTTTTCTTCTAAAATTTTTCAAAATACCTGCTATGTCCGATATGCCCTTATTTAACAAAAAAATATGAAAAATATAAAATTCATATTTAAGAGAATTACTCTTCAAAGTACCTTAAAAATGGCTTGTTAGAGAAAAAACATTAATTAACCTTTTTACAACAAAGAGGTTTAAGCCGAAGTAACACTTTTACATTTTTTAAAATTTTTTATTGCTTTTTTTTGTCCTAGGGGTTAGTTATTTTTAAAAATAAAAATTTTATTAATAAAAGACACAAGCTTCTCGTTTAAAAAAAGAACGTGATTTTTTTTATTTTATTTCAATGTTTTCTTATAAGAATCTTTCCTCCTCAAATTAATTTGTGTTTGAAAAAATAAAAATACTTAAAATTGTAGTAAAAAAATGTTAAAAGAAACACACAATTTGTAAATGGCCTTTTTAGAGTCCCATGGCTCAGCAGTGGTAGAGCATCCAAGTCCGAGGGGATATGGCTGCGGGTTCGAATCCCGCCTGGGACTCAAAACTTTCAAGGTGGGACTTGAATAGTATTCCGAAGGAGAGCTAGACTAAGTAGGGTGAAGGTCCAGCGTATAGACCTGTCGGAAGACTGCGCCCACTGCTCGAAACAGGTGGGAGACTTGAGTCCAATTCACAGTTAGTGGTAGTGTAAGAGGGTGTGCTTGCAATCAGTCTGAAGATATGGGACCGACTATACCAGTATGATGATACTCTCTCTTCAGGTCTCTAACCACGCCCGTTAAATTACTGTCTACTGTGGATCATACATGTTTTAGTCTGGATTCGGCATGCTAGTGGATAGGTTCTCCCATAATCAAAGCCCAGATGGGTATGATAGTGCTCGCTGCACAGCTGGCTACTTAAAGGAGGGGGTTTTAATGAGTAGGAATCTCACAGTACTCGAGTGGGACTGACCACAGTTCATCCACCAGAGTCTCTATGAAGATTTCCCTCTCCTGTGGCATCAAAAAGAAAAAAAAATGACGCTTTTTACTTCAACATGTCTTACAAAAAACGTCGCTTATCAATCACATAATTTAGTTTGTAGAAAAATTTGTTATTCTGAGATAACATTTAAAGCTTAAAATTACTTTAAAATACACAAATCCAACCTTTTTTATAGATTTTAAGACCCGACTATAAGGGGAGTAAGTTAATTTAGAGCTTTAAAAAACAGCATCTTAATATTTATAACTTTCTTGTGTTTTTCTTAAAAGAGGGGTCAAATAATAAATAAAATAATCCAAAATTGAAACTTTTTATATATATTGATTAGAGGGGTGAACGCCTCATTAGTAGCTTCATTCCTCTGGCATCAATAGAACTGACGAGTCCTCCTTTGAGGTACAACCTCTAAAACGCTTTTACAGGTAGAAACTGAACTATAAAATTTATGGTTGTAGTTCCGCTTTTGCATTCCCCCTTCCTCTTTCTTATCTTGGGGTTAAAATAAAAATTTTTTAAACTTAAATTTTGTGGAAATTCAATACCAACAAGAACTTTTGAATTAAGCGGGTTCAGCCCCGGTGGGGGGAGGGGATGAACCCAACTAGTTTTTTTTTAAATAGTTAAAATTTTTTACCCTTTTTCATGGAAGATTCAGAAATTTTAAAGAAAATCTCTCGAGCAGATGATTACGAAGTTTTATGCTTGTTGTTTTAGTTTTGAATTAATTTTAACGTCACAGGCTTGCAAGTATTGTAACATTAGCATGTTCATAAAAAAAAATAATCGACATGTTGATAAATTTAAATGGCGGTGTATGAATTATGTTTGCAGCAAATACAAAACAACTTTGTATATTAAAACAGGTTCATCGTTAGTGCAAAATTTCAAACTAGAAGCTAAAATGATCTTGAAAGCTTTATTCTATTTAGCCTTGGATTCGAAAAATAAAAATATATACGAGATGCTCACAGTAAAAAAAGGATTCACTTATAAAGTTAAAAAAGATGATTTGAAAAAAAGTTAGCGATTATTTTGTTAATAATCCTGTAAATTAGGTGGTAAATCTATAGTGGTACAAGTGGATGAAACTAAACTAAATTACAATGTAAAAAGTCATAGGGGAAGAAGTATTGATCCATGTTGGGCATTATGCATTGTTGACACCTCTTTGTTTCTACAATGGGTTATTTTTGTTTAATTGAGAATAGATCCGCAAGTACTTCAATTAAATCATAATATGTAGTTCTACTAAATAGTATTATCCATACCTATGAATGGTCAGTGTATAGAGAGGGTAAGAAATTCAGAAAATAACGATTGTTAAAACGGTTTGTCATAAATACAATTTTGTAGATCCGTCCGATGGAATTCATACTCAGCACGCAGAATCACTTAACAATAAACTTTAATTGAAACTTAAGAGTTATAAAGAGATAAAAGGATGGATTTTAACGTACTCTCCTGAGAGGTAACGTTCTAAGATGGATTTTTATACTAAAAGATTTATTTAAAAACTTTTGCTTTCTCATCTTGTTCTTCATCATTATGAAAAACCAAAGCTTATATACTTTTTATCTTCTTTTTGATCTGAAACAATGTTTGTTTCAGATCAGGGTTTCAGGTATGATGATGAGCGAAAAACATGATATGTCTAAAAAACTATCCATCATTATGTGGTATGGTATACCACAGATTTTCTTAAATCTATTAATGTGCAGAGAGCGTTCTAGAACTAAAAAGTTTATTTCTTTCATTAAATTGTTTAATTTTTTTTTTATTTTACCGAGGGGGGGGGTGAAACCAAAACGATCAACTTTTATCCTTCAAAAAAATTATTGTAAATTTTTAGATAAATATTTTTCGTCTAAAAGTAGTCAAGTACATTTTTTGGGCCATTGGGCGAAGAAATGCACTTGATCCGAACTTTCTAAAAAGTCACCCTATGCTTAATTATTTAGAAAACTTTTCCCACAACAGATTGACTGAAGCTATTTATTAAAATCGGTTGGTTAACAAAATTAATTTTTTTATGTTTATTATTTTTTTATAGGGTTCTTTTTCCTGATTCATTGAATTAAATGGCTTGTTAATTAAATTCTCTTTGCTAAGTAGCGCTCTTAGATAGACTTGAGATTATCAGATTTTCTCAAAACTTTTGCTCTATCATCTTTCGTTTTTAGGTTCAAAGCTTAAAGCCTTAAAAACTTTTTTTTTTGATCTAAAATAAACATTGTTTCAAACCGGGAATTAGGTATCATGGTGGTCATAAAATATCTATCATTACACATATGTAAACAACTTTATGTTAGATTATTTTTATAAGGAACATTTTCATAAAAATATTTTATTTAAGAAACTCAGCCTTATGTCGACAATAAAATATCAGAAAATTCCTTTCTGTGGTAAAATACCACAAACGTTTATTTTAATTTAACTATTTAAACGTTTTTATCCCTTTGATGATTAAGATAAAATAATATGTTTTACAAAAGATATTTTTTATAAAAAAGACAAAGAAAAGGGAAAGGACCCTAAAATTAACTAGGTATTAGATATCATAAAGTCCATTTCCCTCCTTTTTAGATTACGTGTAGACAAGTGCACACATTCTCCCTCCCAAAACTATTTAAACAAACATCATTAGGAAGGGCAAGAATTTTTAATAAAGTACTTAAACACTTTATTAGGTGGTGTATACCACATTAATCTTCTCTTTTAATGAAAACAATACTGTGCTCTTGGTGTGCGACATTAAAAAAAAAAGTATTGTTAAGAAATCTTTAGGTAAAATTTAATTAGTTAAAAATAATTCTTCAATTCTGTAGTCAGCTCTGTACTCCTCGAGTTTCTTCTCTATCCTATCTTTGATTTCCTTATCAAGATTTTTCATTCAATAAATTGTATTCCAAAATATGTACTCAATTTTTAGAACAAGTTGCTTTAAAACTTTTTTAATGTCGGTTGCAAGCATTCTACAGCTTATAGTTGAGAAGCTCTCTTTATTTTTTTCAACGTAATTCCATTTTTCTTTAAAAACATATTTCATAAACTCTACAATAAAGTTTTCTACTGTTTCTTGTTTTTTTCTCTCATCGTCTGTTTTTGACGATTTCAAATAATAACTTTTGCAAACATCATCCGAAAGATAGTCATTTTTGCCCCGAATAATATCAGTTTTAGTCCTATTTTTCCATTTTGATTTATAATGACTTACAACTAATTTGAATTTTTTTTTTTTTGTCCGCATCTTTTAACAGTTTTTCGAATTTTTGAAATAAATCAAAGTCTTTTTCACAAAAAAATTATTTTAAAATTAACTGTAGTTACTAAGTCCTGGAGTATTTAAAGAATTTTTAATAAACTTATTTTTATCACCATCTCTACAAATCTTTAAATTCTCTTTCAAATTGGACCAAGCAAAATAAGAATCAGACCCACGATAAGAATCTCCCTTTCGCTTCTGAACTCTTTCGGAGAAATCCTCAAAATCTTATACCGGCTTAAAAAATATTCATCAAATATAGTTTAATCATCAGGATATATTCTGCATAGAAAATTTTCTTTCTTGATTTTAAAAAAATATTTCATTCCAATACTTTGAGAATACTTTGAAGGAAATTTTAATCTAAAAGTTTTTATCATTTTATTGAACCTTATAAGAAAATCCTTATATTTTGAACTAGTTAGAATTTGAGATTTATTATCTTCTTTTTTTAATGATAAAGAATGATGCTTCCTCTTTAATCTCTTTAACATATTTATCCTTCAACTGTGCGTAGACGTATTCTTTCAAGTTAGGATTTTTCAAAAATCCTTCAACTTCAGCTAATAGATCTTTCTTCTTTACCAAAAATTCAGTTTTATTAAGAAGCAAAAACGTCTAGAATGATATTTATATTCATGGGATAGGATTAAATTTGAAATTTTATATTGTATATTAACCTGAAGTGGTAAATTTGTAGTAATTATAATCTTTGTAATGAAACATTTATGGTTGAGAGGCGTTTTCGCCTGCATATAAAAAAAATTAATCTAAATATTACTTTAAAGTTAAATAATCCACGGATTCTTCTAGAAATATACAAATATTTACCATTTTTCATCTCTTGCAGTAAGATAGGATTTTGTGTTTGTTTTCATGTAAATTTAACCAGCTTTTAGATAAACTATTTGTTTTTGACGTATCCTTAGGTAAAATACGTTTCAATAAGGTTATACGAAAATGTTTTATTAAATTTAGTATATGAGGATTGGCTTCCTCGTGTGGTCTGAAGTTTTTAGTCTGGAGTCTGTCTTTTTTTCATTGTCTTCAATTTTTAAGTTTATTTGTGTTTAATTCTGAATATAGTTTCAGAACTTTATGAAACAATCAAAAAAAATCAAAACATTGTATGACAGAAGATTAACAATCTTGTGGGTACCACAGTTTTGTACATAGAAATTTCATTTGCATGGCTGTTTTGTGTAAACATTTTAAAAGCTCCACTTTACTTAAAGAGGATTACTCATTTCTATATGTAGTAAAGAGTTTTAACTTCTATCATTGCTTGTAAATGAATAATAAATAAATACAATTCTTGAATAAATGTCATCATGTCAAAAGATGTCGCTTGAATATCAATTTTTTACGTAATATTTAAAAACATTTCTTAATTTTTTCTTCTTTGTACAGATCTAATATTGAAACTTTAGCTGTTCAAATTTTTGTTTTCTATATTCTTTTTTGCGTTTAAATACGACACATAAATTAAACTTTTTTAAAAATTTAAAATGTAAATTACTACGGTAAAACACTCGAGTCCAAGATTCTTGATTAATTAGAAGTTGACTTATTAATAATGCTAAACAAACCCAAAAATCTACAATTACTTTTAAAGAAGATAACTTTGAGAGAATTTTTAATGCTTAATTTAAAGTCTAAAATAACGTTGTTCATAGAACCCTAGTCCTTCATGAGATTTCAGAATACTTAACAACTTCATAAGCATCTTGTGTTTTATCTGGCGATAAAAAATAACCAAATGAAACAAATTTACACTCGCTTACGTAATATATCACAAAAAGTTGATAAAAGAGCTTAGGAAAGGTCTAAAAAGTTTTGTCTACCGCGAAGTATTAACCGTTTTGGCATCCATATTAAAATTTTTGTGGCTCTAGAATGCTATTAAACTTTTACTTTTTAATTTGAATTATCGTATTGTACAACTTTTTCCCACGGAGCGAAGGAAACAGTTCATCAGTTAAAACATAATTACTTGAAAATCTGTAATTACCTGATAAGGATTGCAATCTCCGGTACCTCCATATACCGGACCGTAATGCAGTAATGAATTGTGGATCCAAGTGTTATTTCCCACGCACCATCGGGCGCCAAGTACCACGTCTTGATATGTTTTCGATTTTAATACCCTTAAAAATGCGGTAAATGAAAATTTTTTGCAGTTCCCTCTACAATTTAATAAAAGAAGAATTTTTAAACTATCTTTTCGAAAAGAAGCTTATATTTGACTGTTTGTACTGCAAGTATTGTAATGATGAGATATTTGCATAAGCAAATTGACTCCAGAAGTGGGTTTGTCCAAATGGAGGTGCTTTAATTCAAGATGTGTGCATTATCAAACGACCCTTTCTGTTTTGTCATTAAAGTATATCAGTAATTGTTCTATTTCTGCAAAAAAAAATCTTAAAATCAGTACTTTCTGATGAAGAAAACGAAAATATCTAATATAGTGGAGTTTGTAGGAGTTTCTAACCAAAACAATTATAAGAATAAAAAAAATTATAATTGAACATATTAAGATATATTTTAAAATAACCCGATTAGATTGGGAGGCAATTACAAAACATGGTCAAATTGACGAAAAAAACCCTAAACTTAACCACAATGTTAAGTCACACGGAGGAAGAGGTTCAGTTCAACCAGATTGGGCATTAACAATGGTCAATACAAGTGTATCTCTTGCCCATGGGTATGTTAAAAATGATTACCTAATAGAAATGCAAATACAATTATTCCGCTCATTGAAAAGGTATAAGAAAGCGGTAGTATTATCCATACTGATGAGTGGAAGGCATATTCATCACTCGATTCCTCTGAAAAGTATGCACATCAACCAATAACACACAAATACTACTTTGTAGATCCATGACTGGTCTACATACAAAAAAGGGATAAGAGAAAGAAGTTTTAATAACAAAATAAAACCAAAAAAAAATTGATATTAAAACACAAAAAGGTGTGAACAGAAAAAGTAGAGTGATTTTTCTTACTTTGTTTATGTTTATTGATCTATTAAGAAAGACTCTTTTGAAAAGTTACTTGAAATATTACCAATTTGATGGTTTTATGTAATTATTCTTTTTTTCAGGCAGGGTGATAAAATTTATTCCTTGGTTTTTAGGGGCGTGAAAACACCTTGATCAAAGTTTTGAGTAACTTTTAAAAATATGCTAGCAAAAGCTATCCTGTAAAAACGAATTATTTAAGAGGTTTTATGAGCATGTAATCTTCTCTTCTATATTTAAATTTTTATCTCTCAGTTACCCATTTAATATGTAAAAACTTCAAAAGTATTTACCAATGATATGACCTTGAATTACTAATTGTACAATAAAGTGCTGTACTGACAATTTCAAACTGAATATTAAGCCCAATATTTTTTTTTCTAGGTGCTACAGGTGGGGAGAAATCTTCATAGAGACTTTCGTGGTTGAACTGTGGTTCAGTTCCACTTCAGTACTGTGAGATTCTTACTCACGACACCTCTCCTCCTCATGATAGACTAGTTGCGGCAAGCACAATCATATCCATTGGGCCCAATATCAATCTTAACAAATATTATGAACTTTAAATTTTTTATGTCTTTTTCATCTTTGGGATTTTAAAATTATAAAAAAGAATAATTTATTAATAAGAAGACTAGCAGAGCTGTCCCGTTTAACCGGGCTTATTTGTTGTTTTTTTCTCGTAATACTAATTAATTGTCAAAACTTTCTGTATCTCATATTGCTTCTAGAGTTTCACAAAAAATCAGCCAAAATTTTATTAAGAGAAGCTTCAAATTTCTATTGAGAATTAAAAAATACTTAAAAGATATTTTTAAAGTCAAATAAGAGCTATAATCTTTTTCAAGTAATATCCCGCACTAAACATCTTTAAAATTTATCTTCGCTTTTTTCTCTTAGAGGTTTAAAATTATAAAATAAAAATTTTATTGATAGACCAAGATGACGTATCCTCCTAAAAGGATACGTTCTATAATGGAAAGAGGAAGGATCAGGATATACAGACATAACTATTTATTTAAGATATTCTTCGTTGCTCTTTCCCTATTAACTCATGTTTACGAGATTGTGGGTGTTTATATACTTTTGGGGATGATCGTAAACAGTGTTTGTAGCAGATCAGGTCTCAGAGTGATATGGCCTAAAACATGATTTGTTTTATTTTGAAAGACCAAATCCTCACTGGGGTAAAGGTATACCACCACTAGCAGATCTATACACGCTTTAAAACGGGTTATTTTATGTTTGTTTTGTTGTATTAACCAATATTTTCAATTACTTTTTAGATTTTCTTTATTTCAAGTTCAACTTCTAAAGTTTACCAAAAATACACCAAAATATTCCATAGAAACAATCTTCAAACTTTCTATTGAAATAGGACAAAAAATGCTTCAAAATCATTTTTGCGTCAAATAGCAAACTAATGTTCCTTTTACACAAAATCATAGACTTTATTATTTCAAATTTTTTATGTTTGTTTTGTCTTAGTTAGGGGTTAGAAAATTAAAAATAAAAAATTTAAGGATAATAATTTTTCTTCAACAAGGGTATGAAGAAAAATAATGAAAAAAAATCTTTTATTTTTATTTTAGAACTTTATTTTTCCAAAGGGCATGACAGTAGTTATTCTTTCTTAGTCATTAATCTTTTAATTTTTAGGCTATAGAATAGCTAAAAAAAAAAAAGATTTTTTTTTTTTTCTTAATAAAAAGAAATAATATGGGCCCTTATGACATAGACTTTTTATTGGAGCGTTACATGAAATTTTTTAACACTTTTGTCAGGATTAAAAGAATATCTTTATTTTGATATACCTCTTTTGAGTCTTCCCTGATGTTTAAAGGAAAACATCTTTTATGTATATATTTTAAAAACATATGTTTGACATCATATTAAGTGGTAGAACCAACGAATAGGACAAGTTTATTTATTTTAAAAAGGATCTGCAAATCTCTTGAACAAAGACAAATTATAGTACCAGGAAACACAATTTTACAAGAAAAGTTCTCCTCAAAATACCCCTATGAACTTTAAGGTTGTACATGATAGATTTTAGAAATAGAAATAAAAATTTTATGTTTTTTACTGGGAAAACAAAGATAGGTAATAAAGTAAGTCAATAAATTGATTTAATATTAAATCTTCTTTTTTTTCCTTGGAAAACTTCTTGTTACGAAATAATATCAGACTTATAATAATGCCAATACCAAGAAGATAAACCTTTGTGTATGATGTGCTTTGAGGATATATAGGAAGTTATCTTCATCATAAAGTTTAAAACTCCATAGCTATATCTTTAAAGTTCTTACGTGTGAGAATAGCTTTCTTCTTTTGAAATAATTTTTTAATGGGATCATAACACTAGTGATTGTATTTAATGTTAGGTAACAAAGTAGGTGTGAAATTAAGAATATTCTGTAACATCAATTGACGCGAAAACTAAATCTAAATAATGTGTTCCTAATTTCTATCTGCTCTGAGAAATTATTGAATTCTGTCATAAACTCTGATCTCTTGTAATAAAAATCATTGCTGGCTTAAATCCACTAAATATAGAACTAAATGTACTATTAGTAATTTCAGTAACATAATTGAAATGCGTATGGAATATCCAAGCACTTAGTTCATCTTCAGCCGTTCAGCTTACCTTTATATTCATAGAACACTCCATTTTTATAAACCCCAAACTTTACTGCATCTTTATGAGAATTATGATCTTTTTCATTGGAAATAGCTTGAGGATCAATAGAAAAAGGCCATTGAAATAGTTTAGAATTCATCTGTTTAATAAATTGTAACTTTGTATTGTATCTGTGTGCATATTTATAGAAGTATTCATTTGCTAAGTTTGATTTTTATGTAAAACAATATAGATAGGCTCTCCTGGTTCTAACAATGTAGTCGTATTAATAATTCATCATAACTGATTTTTTCTAACGAGGGTTCAATTAACTTGTTTACAAAACTTAGACAATTCACTGAGATTTAAATTCTCGACAAAGGAACATGCCTACCCATTCTCTTTATAAAAGAATCTATTGTGGATAAAATTTGATATCATATCTTGTACGAAATTTTTTGATGCTTCAAAGCTACTTATTCTTCCTACATTAATTTTACTATCATAAAGCTTGCTTATTTCTTGTATAAGGTTAGTTATACTTCGAATAGTCTTTTTATAAATAGAAAGCATACAAACCAGGGACCACGAGTCCCTTGTACTAAGTTCAGACGAGAGTAATGTCAGTTACTTACCTTCTTCTGCTTCTACATGACCCTCAAATACTTTTTTTATCAATTGAAGTATGTTTAAAACTATGAACTCAGCATAAGATCTTGATAATTTTTTTATTTTGAAAATCAATTATCCTTTATTGTTATCTTTAATATGAAGTAGGGATTGAGTTGTTAATATCAGAATTATCTTGAGGACACTCTTCAAGAGTCACTTTATGTATCCCATATTAATATTATTACGCTTAATCTATTATCTATTTCTTTAAGAATAGATCCATTTTTGGACAAGATGGACACCAAGTTGTATAGTACTTAGTTAATCTAAAACCGTAGACCGAATCACAAGAATTGACAATTTCACAGAGAATCTAGATGCAAGAAGAGCCATGACCAGGTGGTACTTTTTTTTGTAAATTTAACTAAAATCTCAAATATGTTCAAAATTCAGTGTATTGAAATGTAAACAAAACCCAGCTAAAAAGTTTTTCTACTAATTAAACATGGAAAGTGTTTATAAACTAATAAGTACGAGTTCTATCGGCATTCAAAGTTTTTCTTACAACATTAAAAAGGCAAAAAATACTTTTTTAACAATAATAATAGCAAGCCTATTCACGTTTTGAAACCGGAATGAATAAGTTTGTTTTATTTCTTTCTACAAGATGTAGAAATCTCATTATGTTAGATATTCTAGTTTTCAAAAAAAAATATATGAATACATTTAAAGTGGCAGTGTAATGTGTAAAGCTCAAATTGTACACATCACACAAAAAAAAAATGGTTAGTAAACAAAATTAAACATTAAAAGGCTACTATAAATTGTTTTCTAAGATTATAATATAGAACTTTTATCTTTTAACTTATGTTAGTGCTTTCTCAAAACATGCCGGTTAAATTACAGGGCTTTTGCCAATTTTATCCCATTCCCTCTGTTGGTTGTACTTCACATATTTCTAAAATAATATTTTTCCCTCCAATTTTATATTTTTTTTTCTTTCAAAAATATATAAAGATTATAGTTTTGGAGGGTAGTATTTTAGAGTACAATAATTAAAAATTATTTATAAGAAAATGTGACCTCTTCTTAAAATGTGGCACCCGCTATCCCAAGAGGATACGACAACCCTCTTTGCATTTTTAATTCCTATTTTGTAGGCGCTACTTTTGTGGTATAATAATTACCACGAAAGATTATTATGTGTTTTGTCTCCTTGAATGTTCCCCCTTTATATCATCAGTTTTAAATGATTGGAGCAAGGTCTCCTTTATAAATAATATATAAACAATATTTTAAAGTGGGGAAGAAAAGAAGAAGAAGAAAAGAAGAAAAAGATGAGTAATAGAGTAGGAAAGATTAGTAACTATAAAAATAAAAGGTTATCTACATAAAAAGGCTTTTAGTAATGACGCGTATAAGGAAACCTAGTGTATTTGACACTTTTTTAAGCACAGGTCGCGTCAGTCCATCATTATATCTCACTTTTTTAAAACTGAATTAATCACATTAAAATTAAATACAAAACAAAGTTTAATAGCTAAATAAAATTTTTTTTTTGTCTGGTTTTTTCTAGCCACACTTCCATATTTTATAAAAGTTCATATTCCTCTTATAAATTTCTTTTAATATGTCATCTAATTTGTTTTCCAATTTTAGTATTTGAGGATTTTAATGACTAAATCTAGCTTTAAATCATTGAAAAGGGAATTCTTCTATTGGAATTTAACTGTGGGTGAATAAGGTGGTAAGAACAACACAGGATTCTGTTTTTTTTAGTTTATTGAAACATCGTTTAGATAATGATTGAAATTTTGCATATCCATTATAAGAACCTTTTCTGGATAACTTTTAACGAATTTCACCTAGATGTGCTTCAAATAATTCCATAAAAAAAGCGATGAATTATAAGAACTTCTTTTTACTTCAAATGAAAATAATCCATCATAAAGATATGGACACTGAGACAGCTCATATTCTTGCTTTGTTAACAGGAAACCGGACTATTAAGCCTTAAAATTTTTCCTTGAATAAACCCATAATGGGAGGTATGTAGTTAAACCCAGTTTAATCAAGAAGAAAAAACTAGTCAAAATATACCTCCCTCTTTTATTTTGGAATTCCGGCTGCATATATTGCTCTTAAGTTTATTTTCTCCTTGGAATTTCTTTCCCCGGTATAAGAGACAACTTTTTTTAGTAATTCCAAGTGTTTTTAATTTCCTGCAAATAGTTGACAAAGGTATAAGATAAAGATTAACCTAATTTTTTAGGATATTCATTTTAAATCTCCTCTAAAATGTAACGTCGTTATTGCACAATTTAGAGACAAAGTTTTGTATATAACCACATCTGCTGTTTTAATAGATTTTTTTTGTGTAAAGTTCTTATCAGATTGCATCACCTTCACAAAAGTTGGAAATGTTCTGATCTAAGTTTTTTTAATTTTGGTCACAGATCTTCGAGATAAATCAACAATCCTTATGAAACGTCCTTAATTTAAAACAGCCTCATTGTTACAAAGGCTTTGGATGAGTTTTTATAAGTTTCAAATGTAATTTTTTTCTCGTTTTCCTTGGCAGTTATTGGGGGGGGGAGAAAACGAAAAAATAGGAATATAAAAATGCAAAGAGGTGAATATAAAAATGCAAAAGGTATCCCCTCACCCCCGATTGATAATCTTCTGTAACAATTGTTTTGATTTTTCTTTGGAGTTTCATAAAGTTTTGAAAAACTATGTTCAGAATTAAACTTAAATAAGCCAAAAAAGGAAGATAATGAGAAAAACAGACAACTCCAGACCACACGAGGGGGGAAGCCAATCCTATTATTAAATTAAAAAAAAAAAATTTTGTTAACCTTATTGAGACGTACCGTTATTTACCTTAGGATACTGTCATTGAAGCAACATTCATGACTCATCTAGGAAATCAACCCCCTATTTTCTTTTTATAAATAATATTTTAGAATCAAATCAAAATTTCCTTTGTTATCTTTGATTCAAAGACATTATTGGTTCCTTTAAAAGTTAAAACTATAAAAGGAAAAGATTATTTGAAATAAATGAGGTTTTAAAAATGTCTTGGATGTGCATCTAAGGCATGACAACGACAAAAAAAATAATCTTGTTTTAATTCTTGATTTTTAAATTGCCAATATTTGTAGCTCAACGCTGCCGCAAATCAATGTCGATAAAACCCCTCAGAAAAAAAAAATTATTAGGTAAATGCTTAAAAAAATAGAAAAAAACATTTAATATTATTAAATACATTCATACTTCCATATATAATTACATATTTATAAAAAATCATTATTTTGAAAAGTTTTCAATCACATAAACTCTAGTAAGTAGGGAATTTAAGTCCTTTCTTTTTACTTCATAAAATGCTTTAATTTAAATTTTTAGTAATCCATATGACTCAATATCTTAGAATGTACATTATTTTCTGGATTAACCACAATGGAGAGAATGACTTACTGTCTTATGATCAAAACCTAAACTCCTCATCTCGATAATTCAGCATTGATCAGATAGATACTAGATCCTGGAAGACAAAAATGGTCCTAGATAAGATATAAGAGTATGTTTGTACCTTGTATCTACATTTCCTGCCTCCCGTAGCTAGAGAGAAAACTCGGTGTCGACAATTCTAAACACCTATAATTAATGATCTAGGAATACGACCCCCCCTTATGATATTTTTGATGTGATTGAATAAAGCTCTCGTCTGTTTCACTAACAACATTCTGTACAATCAAGTTTAAATAGGATTCATTACAAATTTTTTAACAAATATTCCTTAAATATCTTATAAGTTCACACACCTTGCGGGAAATACAGTGTCATACAATAATTGATCTTATGTGAATGTGATATCTATTACTCCACAATAAAAATCATTTGCCAAATCTATTAAGGTATTTGAAAAATTAGAAATTTTTCTTTAATGAAATGGATTGATTGTACCTAGAAGAGCTATCTCGATTTTCAACATAATACCCCTGATCCACCTGTACGTCCCAGGATCATAGGTTCTTACATGCATACACTTAAGACCCCTTTGCAATAATCTTCGACTTAGAAAGGAATGGCCACAATTAACATCTCGTTATAATAGAGATAAAAATTTGAGGCCTAAAAAAACTTTGAATCATTTTAAGGGTTACATATTTCTAAAAATATCGATCTCGATAAATCCCCCGGGGGATGTATCGGATGATCCGTTCTTCTGCTTGATTTTTTGCGAGTATTTATCGTATAAATTCACAAATTCCTGCGTTGGTTGATAATTTTCTTTATAAGTCGGTCTTTTAACTCAACTTAACTTTATTTGTGTGTAAGTTTTATAAAATGAACCCCCATAACATAAAGTACTAGCAACCAATAATTTAGGACAAGTAAAGTTTAGGAAAGGAGCTATACAAAAGAAAGTGCATCAAAGCTAAGCTCAACTGTTAATGATAATTTTAAAGAAAGGGGAGTTAGAAAAAAGTAAGGGGGCTCCTCGAAGTTTCATATTATTTGAAAACCATGAATGATAATTTTACAGGTTGTGACGTATCTGTCATGCTTAGCACATAAAAAGGACCTTTTTAAAAAAAACTCATTTATTTAAAATAATCTTTTCTGTTATAGTTTAATTTAGAAGGAAAACAAAATTCTTTGAATCAAAATGATAACAAAAGGAATTTGCATTTTTTGATTCTAAATATATTTATAAAAGAAAATATGGGGTTGATTTTCTAGATGAGGCATGAATGTTGATTCATGACAGTATCCTAAGGTAAAATTACGTTCTCAATAAGGTTGTATACGAAAATGTTTTTTTAATTTAATAAAATGAGGGAGTGGCTCATCGTGTGGTCTGGAGTCTGTCTGTTTTCTCATTATCTCCTTTTTTTGGCTTTTAAGTTAATGCTGAAACATTAGTTTCAAAATCCATTTATGAAACATCAAAGAAAATTCAAAACATTGTATGACAGAAGCTTATCAATGTGGGAGGGCGATACCCAGTTTTGCATTTTTATTATTTCACCTCTTTGCATTTTTATATTCCTATTTTTTCTCCCATATAAATGCCAGGAGGAAAACGAGAAAAAAAAATTTACATTTGAACTTATAAAAAACCATCCAAAGCCTTTTAAACAATGATGCTGTTAAAATTAAGGATCTCGTTTTCAAGGATTGTTGATTATCTCGAATGATCTGTGACCAAAATTATAAAAACTTAGAATCAGGAACAAATTCCAACTTTTAGTGAAGAGTGAAGCAATTGATAAGAACCTTACACAAAAAAAATCTATTAAAACAGCAGATGTGGTTATACAAAACTTTGTCTCTTGCACTAACGCGGTACATTAGAGGATGATTTGAAAATGAATTATCTAAAAAAATTAGGTAAATCTTTCGTTGTCAACTATTGCAGGAATTAAAAACTCTGGAATTACCTAACAAAAGGTTGTTATCTTATACCGGAGGAACGGAAAGAAATTCCAAGGAGACTACCGGCAAAATAAAACTTAAGAGCCAATATACTGCAGCGGGAATTCCCCAAATTAAAATATTTTGACCTAGTTTTTCTTGATGAAACTCGGGGAACTACATACAGCTAGCCATTATGGTTATCAATGAAAAATTTGAACAACTGGCTTATAGGCAGGTAGCGTTTCTGTTAAACAAAGCAAGAATAGGAGCTCTTTGTCTTTGTGTTCATATCTTTATGATGGATTAGTTCATTTGAAGTAAAAGACCCAGTTCTTATATTCACTCGCTTTTTTGTTTATGGAATTTATTGAAGTCACATCTAGTGAAATTACTTTAAAAGTTATCCAGAAAAGGTTTCTGTATAATGGAAATGCAAATTCATCATTCTAACGATGTTTAAAGATAACTACAAAAAACAGAATTCCTGTGTTGTTCTTACCACATATTCACACCAGTTTAAAATCAATTAGACGAATTCTTTTCAATGATTTTAAAGCTAGATGTAGGTCATTAAAAATCCTCAAATACTACCTTGGAAAACAAATAGGATGAATATTAAAAGAAAATTTATAGAAAATTTATAAGAGGAATGCAGAGCCTTTTATAAAAATATTGGAAGGTGTGGCTAGAAACAACCAGACAAAAAAAAGAATTTAGTTAGCTATAAAAGTGTTTGTATATTAATTTATGTGTTTTCAGTTTAAAGTGAGATATAATGATGGACTGGACGCGACCTGTGCTTAAAAAGTGTTCAACTTAAACTAGGTTCCTTACGCTTGTCATTAATATAAAAGCCCGTTTTATAGATAAACCTTTGATTTTTGATAGTACTAATCTGTCTACTATATTATAATCCTTTTTCTTCTTTTCTTCTGCTTTTCCTGACCCCCACGTAAAATATGGGTTATATATTCTATAAAGGAGAACTTGATCCAATAGCATGTAACTGTATGATAATAAAGGGGGACCAATAAAGGAGAAAAAAACACATAATAATCTTCGTGGTATGATGATACCACAAAAAGTACCCTACAACCCAAATAGGAATATTAAAAATGCAAAGAGGGTGTCGTTCCTCTTGGGATTACGGCAACATTTTAAGAAGAGTTCCACAATGTTCTGATAAATAATTTATTATTGAAATCATAAAATAACTACCCTCCAAAACTATAAATTCTTTATATAGTTTGAAAAGAAAAAAATATAAAATTGGAGGGAAAAATATTATTTAGAAATATGTGGAGTACCCACAGAGGGGAATATAAAAAAGGCCAAAACCCGTTAATTTAACCCCATGTTTGGAAAGCACACAAAAAGAGTTAAAAAGATTAAAAGTTCTATTTATAGCTTTATAAAACAATTTTAGTAAGGCCTATTTTAAATGTTTAAATTTGTTACTAAACCAATTTTTTGTGTGATGTGTAGCAATTGAGCTTGACACTGCCACTTTAAAGTTATATGATATTTTTTTGAAAACTAAGAAATGCTAAACATAATGAAAGATTTCTAAATCTTGGAGAAGAAAATTAAAAACCAAACTTATTACAGTACTGTTCAACGGATAGGCTTGCTATTATTATTGAAAACAGTATATTTTTGCCTTTTTATGTTGTAAGAGAAAAAACTTTGAATGCCGATAGAACTCGTACTTATTAGTTGAATAAACACTTTTCATGTTTAATTAGTAGAAAAACTTTTTAGACTGGTTTGTTTACATTTCAATCACGAAGTATGAAACATATTTGAGGATTTTAGCTTAAATTTACAAAAAAAGTAAACAAACATGTTCCTGCTCTTCATGCATCTAAGATTCTCTGTGTGAAATTGTCAATCTTGTGCTTTCGAGTCTACAGGTTAGTATTTAATAAGTACTATACAAACTTGGTGTCATGCTTGTCAAAAAATGGATCCTATTCTTAAAGAAATAGATAAAGATTAGAGAGTAATATATTTTTGTCAGATCTTTAATAGTTAATGCCTGCATTAGGGGGTTGGTAAGAAGAAATATAATTTAAAAATAAGAATAGTTCACGACACCTTCCCTCTAAATTGAAGTAGTATCTATTAACTCTAGACTGTATTAAGACTGTATTTCCTTCTTATGCCCTTTTACTAAATATGGTTCCGGTAGATTCTATCTTCAATAAGAATCCTCCTTACCAATTACAGCCAAATTCCCAACAGGCTTTTCTCTATAGATAAGGAACCTTGTTCCACCTTTATGCAAGGTTTTAACTATTTATAGTTTTCCTTTAATTATAGCTTTTTATAATGTTGAAGATTTTCATTCCCTTTTAAGAAAATTTCATTCCCGTGAGAAGAACAATTCTGATGACATAACTCTATGTCAATGGGAAAATAGGAAACTTTTTTTCTTTCAGAATATATGGAGAACGTGTCAAACTTATATTGTACGAATAATTAAACTTTTGTGGTTGCTCAAGATTCCTATTCCAATTTGTAGTTCCGAAATTAGTAAGTTTTTTTAGGATGTTCATAAGTGATTGATTTGCTCTTTCGATGCACCAACCGTTTATGAGTTCCAGGGAAACTATTTATACAGTTTAGTCCATTTTTGTCAGATAGGGCCTTTAATCTCCTTATTTAAGAATTCTAAAACCATGGTCGGTAAGGAATGTGTGTTAGAATCCCGCGTGTTATCTAAAATTAACATTTTAATCAAATACAGCAATAGCCGTTCCTGTTTTCTGATTGACAACTGCAGTTTCTACCCAAATTTTGAATAATGACGATTGCAAATTTACAAAAAAAAAATAAAACTATTATTCCTGAAATCATCACTATTCGCCCAATTCAAGTTACTTACCCACATCTTGATTTGCGTCGTTCAGAGACTATACTCTATTTTTTGTATTTTTAAAATATATTCCACTTAAGGCCCATATTTCACAACCTTCTAACATATGATTCAATGTCCTAAAAGACTTTTCCCTTGGTATCTAGAATGAGACAAAATTTCTGTATTGAGCTTCCATGTCCCGAGTAGATGGTCAGACTCTATAATTTTAGTTTTAGTTTCTGAGTTCAAACTCCTCTGTTCTTTTTTGTGGATCCTTGTAATTTTGTGCTCTGGACGACTAAGCCCATCAGCACCATTGTCTTCCCCTTTTAGACCTGTTTAAAGAGACTCTTGCAACTTCTAAGCCCATTTTAGTAGTCTACTTGTTGGATTTTTTGTCTCCCACAAGACGTAAGTGCCTTATGATCTGTGTTCTAAGGCTAAATTCTCTTCCTAACAGATTAATTCGAAAGTGATCAATGACTCTTACTACCGTAATAGCTCCTGTCTGTGAAGAGAGTTTTTATGACCTTTCTGAAGCTCTACTGTATGCACTTACGAATTTTTCTTTATTATATTCACCTATTGTGATAAAATTGCTCTATACCGTTTTTGAAGCATCAGTTGTAGTATAAATTGTTTATTTATAAAATAGGGTTGGATCTCAAAGTATTTTGGTAAGTGTTCTTTTAAATTTAAATGCTTTCTTACTTTTTCCATCAAAGACTATTGTCCTTATACTCCTTTTAGATTCCCTTTAAAACAGATCATATAATGGAGAGGCTATCGATTGTAAACATGGAAATAAATTCCCTACAGTATTTATTAAGTCCTAGGAAATGACCTCAGTTGAGCCACATTAGTCGGGCTCCACGTAGGTAAAATATTGAGAGATTTTGTCTGGATCTGGTTAATTGAATCTTTAGTGAATACGTTGCAAGAATTTTTATTTCATCTTAAAAAATGTACCATTTTTGCTGTTAGAAAGCTATATAGCTGCTTTTAATTTCCAAGGAACCATTCTAAATGTTGTCTGTGTTCCTGAGGTTCTTAGAGTAACAATAATATCATCCAAGTATTGCAATTACAAATTTCATATTTTCTCTTCATAAAAACATTGTGTCCATCGTCTTGAAAGGTAGCAGGAGCGTTACATGCCCAAAGGGCATCCTATAAATTCATAATGTCACCTCTCCAACTAAACGCAGTTTTTCCTTTAATCTTTCTCAGACATTGCAATTTGATAATAGCCAGAGGTCGCATCTAAGGTTGAAAAAAAGAATGCACTCAGAGGTCGTCTAAAATCCATCAATTCTCGGCAAACAAAAGGGATTATTTATCTTTAACTGTAAAATTTATTTATCTCTATAATCTATACATAATCCACACGACCACAGGTTTAGAAACAGGAGAACCACTCTACTGTTCCATGGGCTTTTACTATTTCTTAATTATTCCTAATCTAGATTTTTCTTAGTGTCAGAAATATCTTTTTCAAATGTATAGGAATCTTGTTGTTTTTTGATAAATAGGTTTAACAGTTATTTTGTCTCAATTCAGGGCCCTGGCCTAATGTTAACAGCTCATCTCTGATATCTCCGTTAAACAAGTCTTGATATTATCTTCTATAGACACATAATTTACCCTGTTAACTAAAGAGGGAACCTTGTTAGATTCTGCAAATCTCTTACCTAAAGTACTATACAAGCATTTGTTTTTCATAAGAACCTCAATTCCAAGTAAATAAGTTCGGTTGACCATGCGTGATATAAGGAGAAATTGAAGCAAGATTCTAACATTTCTTGCTTTGAGATCAAAGACTTTACTTAATATTTAAACTATTTCCACATGCCGAAGTAATTCTTGTAGAGATGAATCGGAATCTTTATGTTAAGAACCTTTTAATAACATCGTAAGGACAAATAGTAACATCCGCTCCCAGTATCACTTAAGGCACGACAAGATAAACCATTATCTCCACGTACACGAAGCAAGGAATTGGTTTGAAAAAGCTCTTCATACGAAGGATTTAATCTAAGTGTTCTTGACAACCGATTTATCCTTATTCTGTGGTAAAAAACTTTTGTTGGCGAAAGTTTCGTGTTTTTTTAATCATGTGTTGGTTAAAAGAGATTTAACTTAATAACTTTCATTAGAGCAAATGGGAAAAGCTATCCAAGCTGCACCCTCAGCTGCCTCAGGAAATCATCCATCTTGGCTAGAGCAAGAAAAACTATTGCATTGTTTAAAACAGAAGGAGCTTTAGATATAATAATGTTGTTACAGTGATAAATTAAAATTTCAAACTCCACTACCGTATTCTAATCTACATAGGTCCATAAAACTTTTGGGTCATTTACTGTTTAAAAAAAATAAAAGTCATTCAATGATGTTATGGACTTTTGCGTGCTATTAAACTTGGCTTTAAGACTTCAATTAAATCACAAAGTTTGCTTCAACACATTAAAAATTCAGTGGAGGCCCATGAAAAGGGCTTTGCCCCTCTAAGAGATAAAAAGAAAGATTATGTTTTTTTCACAAGAAGTATCTTAAATTGCACACTATTGCAATAAAAGTTACGTGTCAAACCCCTCAGCCCAAAAATTAACATCTTCTCCGTCCTCACCTTTAAAACAACCAACTATTCGTTGTAGCGTCGCCATGTCAGATTTTTGAATAGTTAATTCTTGCATAGGGGTAAGAAGAATATAATTTACAAATAAGAATAGTTACGACAATATTAATATGAGGATAAATAAGTGATCTTGAAGGAATGTCATCAAGAGAATTCTGATATTAAATCAAAACCCCTACTTTCATATTAAAAGATAACAATAAAGAGATAATTAGATTTTCAAAATTACAAAAATTATCAGATCTCGCTGAGTCATAGTTAAAACATACTTCAATGATTAAAAAAGTATTTGAGGGGTCAGGTAGAAGCAGAAGAAGGTAAAGTAACTGAATTATTCGAGTCTGAATTAATCAAGGGCTGATGTCCCTGGTTTGTATTTTTCTATTATAACGGGACTATTCGAAGTATAACTACCTTATACAAGAAATAGCAAAGCTTTATGATAGTAAAATTAATGTAGGAAGAATAAGCTTTGAAGAATCAAAAAATTTCGTAACAAGATATGATATCAAATCTTATCCGCAATATATGCTTTTATAATGGGTTACATGTTCCTTTTGTCGAGAATTTTAAAGCTCAGTTGAAGTGTCTAAGTTTTGTAACAAGTTAATGAACCCTCGTTAGAAAAAATCAGTTATGATGAATTTATTAATAAGACTACATTGTTAGAACCAGGAGAGACCGACTATAGTGTTTTACATAAAATCAAACTTTAGCAAATGAATACTTCTATAAATATGCCACAAGATACATACAAAGTTACAATTTATAAATCAGATGATTCTAAAACCTAATTCAATTGGTTCTTTTATCCTCAAGCTATTTCCCAATGAAAAAGATCAGTAATTCTCATAAGATGCAGTAAAGTTTGGAGTTTATAAAAAAATGGATTGTTCTATGAATATAAGGTAATGACTGATGGAAGCTGAATGAAGTGCTTGGATATTCCATACGCATTTCAATTATGTTACTGAAATTACTAATAGTACATTTAGTTCTATATTTAGTGGATTTAAGCCAGCAATGATTTTTATTACAAGAGATCAAGAGTTTATGACAGAATTCAATAATTTCTCAGCAGATAGACATTTAGGAACAACCTTATTAGACTTAGTTTCCGTCAATTGATGTTACAGAATATTCTAATTTCACACCTACTTTGTTACATAACATTTACATATACCATCACTAGTTGTTTATGATCCCATTAAAAAATTATTCAAACATAAGAAAAGCTATTCTCACACGTAAGAACTTTAAAGATATAGCTATGGCGGTTCTCCTAAAACGTTATGAGAAAGATAAACTTCCTATATATCCTCAAAGCACATCATACACAAAGTATTATCTCTTGGTATTGGCATTATTAGAAGTCTGAATATTATTCTTAACAAGAAGTTACAAGAAAAAAGAAAGATTAATATTAAATCAATTTATTGACTTACTTTATTACCTATTTTTTTCCCAGTAAAAAACATAAAATTTTATTTCTATTTCTAAAATCTATCATGTACACCCTAAAGTTATAGGTGTATTTTTGAGGAGAACTTTTCTTGTAAAATTGTGTTTCCTGGTACTATAATTTGTCTTTTGTTCAAGAGATTTGCAGATCCGTTTAAAATAAATAAACTTGTCCTATTCGTTGGTTTCTACCATAAATATGATGTCAAACATATGTTTTTTAAAATATATACATATAAAGATTTTTTCCTTTAACTCACGGAAGACTCAAAAGAGGTATATCAAAATAAAGATATTCCTTTTAATCCTGACAAAAGTGTTATTGTTAATAACAAAAATCATGTAACGTCAATTAAAAAGTCTAGTCATAAGGGCCCATATTATTCATTTAGCTTAGAAAATATTTTTTTTTTAGCTATTCTAGCCTAAAAATTAAAAGATTAATGATAAGAAAGAATAAATGTCAGCCCTTGGAGGAAAATAAAGTTCTAAAATAAATACAAAGATTTTTTTTCATTATTTTTCTAATCCCTTGTTGAAGAAAAATTATTATCCTTTAAATTTTTTATTTTTAATTTTCTAACCCCTAACTAAGACAAAACAAACATAAAAAATTTGAAATAATTAAGTCTATGATTTTGTGTAAAAGGAACATTAGTTTGCTATTTGACGCAAAAATGATTTTGAAGCATTTTGGTTGCCTATTTCAAGAAATTGAAGATTTTCTATGGAAGATTTGGTGTATTTTTGGTAAACTTTAGAAGTTGAACTTGAAGAAGAAAATCTAAAAAGTAATTGAAAATATTGGTTAATACAACAACCACACCCGTTTAAGCGTGATTAGTATGCTAGTGTGGTATACCTTTACCACATGAATGATTGGTCTTTCAGATAAAACAAATCATGTTTTAGGCCATATCACTCTGAGACCTGATCTGCTACAAAACACTGTTTACGATCATCCCCAAAAGTATATAAACACCCACAATCTCGTAAACATGAGTAATAGGGAAAGAGCAACGAAGAATATCTTAAATAAATAGTTGTATGGTCTGTATATCCTTCCTCTTTCCATTATAGAACGTATCCTTTTAGGAGGATACGTCAGTTGTCTTATCAATAAAATTTTTTATGTGTTATAAATTTTAAACTCTAAGAGAAAATGAAAAGCGAAGATAAATTTTAAAGATGTTTAGTGCGGGATATTAATTTGAAAAATGATAGCTCTTATTTGACTTTAAAAATATCTTTTAATTTGTTAGGATCAATAGAAATTTGAAGCTTTTTTAATAAATTTGGCTGATTTTTTGTGAAACTCTAGAAGCAATATGAGATACAGAAAGTTTTGACAAAAAAAATAATTAGTATTACGAGAAAAAACAACAAATAAGCACGTTTCTTTAAACGGGACAGGATCTGTAGTCTTCTTATTAATAAAATTTTCATTTTTATAATTTTAATCCCAAAGATGAAAAAAGACATAAAAAATTTAAAGTTCATAATATTTGTTAAGATTGAATGGGGCCCAATGGATATGATTGTGCTTGCCGCACTAGGCTATCAGGAGGAGAGAGTTTCAGTGAGTAAGAATCTCACAGTACTGAAGTGGAACTGAACCACAGTTCAACCACGAAAGTCTCTATGAAGATTCTCCCCACCTGTAGCACCTAGAAAAAAAAATATTGGTTAATATTCAGTTTGAAATTGTCAGACAGCACTTATATGTACCAATTAGTAATTCAAGGTCATATCATTGTAATACTTTTGAAGTTTTTACATAGTAAAGGGGTAACTGAGAGATAAAATTAAATATAGAAGAGAAGAATTACTCTCATAAAACATTCTATAATAATTCGTTTTTTACAGGATAGCTTTGCTAGCTATTTAAAAGTTACTACAAAACTTTGGATCAAGTGTCATTTCACCGCCCCGAAAACCAAGGAATAAAATTTTAATCACCCTGCCTGAAAAAAAGAATAATTACATAAAACATCAAAATTTTAATATTTCAAGTAACTTTTCAAAGAGTCTTTCTAAATAGATCAATAAACTAAAACAAAGTAAGAACATCACATCTATTTTTTTTTGTTCACACCTTTTTGGTTTTAATATATTTTTATTTTGTTATTAAAACTTCTACATTCTGTGTATGTATCCAGTAAGTGGATCTACAAAAGTAGTTATTTGTTGTGTTATTGTTGGAATGTGCATATTTCAAGAGGAATCGAGTGATGAATATGCCTTCCACTCATCAGTATGGATAATACTACCGCTTCTTATAACTTTTCAATGAGCGGAATAATTGTATTTGCCATTCTTAGGTATTCAGGTTTACATACACATGGGCAGGAGAACACTGTATTGACACATTGTTAATGCCCAATTGGTTGAACTGAACCTCTCTCCGGGGATCTTAACATTGTGCGTTAAGTTAGTTTCGGAATTTGAAATGTTTGTAATGCCTCCCAATCTAATCGGGTTATTTTTAAAAATATATCTTACATAGCTTCGATTATTAAGGTTTGGGATGGGAATGTCGTTGATTGTTTTCTATTGGTGTTTGTGTTTATGTGTTTTTGTGGGTTGGTTTTGTGTATAAAAACATTTAATTGTCTTGTAGAAACTCCTAAAACTCCACTATATTAGATATTTTCGTTTTCTTCATCAGAAAGTACATGATTTTAAGATTTTTTTTGCAGAAATAGACATTACTGAATATACTTTAATGAACAAACAGAGGAAAGGGTTAGTTGATAATGCACACATCTTGAATTAAAGCACCTCCATTAAACCCCACTTCTGCGTCACTTTGCTTATGCAAAATTATCTCATCATTACATACTTGCAGTACAAACAGTCAAATATAAGCTTCTTTTCGAAAAGATAGTTTAAAATTCTTCTTTTATTAAATTGTAGAGGAACTGCAAAAAATTTTCATTTACCATCTTTTTTTTTTTTTTTTAGGTATAAAATCGAAAACATATCAGTGTACCTTGGCGCCCGATGGGGCGTGAAATACACTTGACCAAAACTTTTAATCAGCGGAGAGAACAAAAATCTATGTGGTGTATACCACAATAACCTTTCCGAAAATTGTTTTTGAAGAATATATATATGGTATACATCCAAATTTTAATTTATTTTATGATTCTTCCCTCCATTTTTGCTAATGTTTTTTCTCCAGAAAATATATATAAGAAATACCCCTGATTGAAAAAAAAAAAATTGGAAAATTCCTTAACAAATTCTTTTAGAATAATTTATTTGTGTGGGCATCCTCAGTTACGCTATAGAAAACTCATCGTAAAATATCAATAATATTGTTTGAACTGATTTAAGCATGTAAAAATAAATTAACTAAGCTATATTCAATATTTATGTTGAGATTGTGGCACTTTTAACTTGTAGAACGTCAGAACATAGAAATGTTTCTATGATGCTTGTCCGTTTATTCGCAAAAAATAGTCTTTTGTTAAAATATTTATTCGCCCTTTCTTGGCCTCAGTTCCAGTCTAGTTTTTTATCAATAGAAAATTTAGGTACTTACATTTTTAACGCCGCCGCGACAAAATTAAAGGTTAGCAAGTGTTGACAACTTTTATCTAAATTATTGATAGTTTAATATAAATTGAACCACTTTGTTTAACAAATCAAAACACTTAAGAAGCCAAAAAAACTTTTTCTAAAAATGAAATTTTAATTTCGATTTCGATAAAAAATGAACCGATAAAGAATTCAAGATAGATTCAAAACGGTTTTTTTTTCTTTTGCCTGAGGCTGTCGTCATATGAACTCCGCCAAGAAGGAATTCCAAATCATGTCTGGCTATCCCCATGTCTCTTAAGTCTTCATTTAGCAACTGCTTCCATTCTCTCAACTGTTTTTGTATGAACTTCTGTATCAGGATCAATAAAATTGTATCTATGATTAACTTTAGCGTACTGAAATCCGTTTAATTTTCTATTCTAATTTGTTTAGTAGCCTTTTCAACTTTCAGAATAAATTGTGCTTACATCTGCAATCTTTTAATAATTTTTATCAGAAAATAGACCATTCTTTAGGAAACGTTACATAACTGAATCTTTTGATTCTCTACATACACCACCAAACACCCACTATTAGTTGATAATCGCCAAAATTACTTTTACGTTTAGAAAAACTTTCATCAATTTCCACGATGCAACCTGGTCCACCAATTTTCATCTTTGGTTTATTTACCATATCTAAGACACATATTCACGCATATTATTGTTCCAATCTATAAACATTTTGTCCGATAAGTCAGTTGCTTCTAAAAAAATTAATTGAAGTTAACTTCTCAACCAGCAGTATATGAATTTCAAACTCAACAAAATGTATTCTGAAAACTCAACCGAGAAGTATTTTCTTAGTCCCACTTTCTCATCGCACTGTCCTAGATTACATTTCCAAAAATTACTTTTAACTAAAATAAAGCTTCGTATCATGAAAATTAGTACATTTTCGTCCTTTGGTAAGATATTTTGATTCTTAAAAATAAAACTACACCTTGTTCTGTTGTTGGCAAATCCTAAATACGCATTTTTATTGAACTAACATGGGTATAGAATTAGCAACACGAGAAAACAAGAAAATCAAAAGTAAGCTTTGTATGCAAATAAAAACAAATTGCTGCGTTTCAAACAATAAGGCCACTAAACATAAACATCCAGATTGCTTTTTATCGGCTTTATATCGAATTCTTGTCGGTAAGACGTAAACGTATACCTAAATTTGTCAGTAAAAAAGATCTCGTTGAACATAGATCTACTTTATAGCCATTACATATTTTTCATTTTTAAATGGTCTTCTTTTGACCAAATACTTTTTTTAGTACCGTCATCTTTTCTCTGTTGCCAAAATTTTTAATGATATTGTAAAAATTAAGTCTTGTATTTTATTCCAATTTAGGTTAGTTCAAAAGAACCTAACAAATATTATCTACTAGACATTTTAGTAATAAATGTTGACAACCCAGTGATCCAATTTTTTATATTTTTATCGTTTTATATACATTCAATCTAGAAAACTGACCCCATTTTAACCATTAATTCATGGGGGTGGTGGCCAAAATTTTTAATAAATTAAAAAAAAGTCTGGTTATTGTCGCATCGTTTATTTCGGTACGAACACCTATTAACTGAACATGTGGTAGTTAAGAATACCTTATTGTAAAACTAAGTATATATGTTTAATAAATCTGTTGGCCGAATGACAAAAAATACGTCGTGAAAAACTGTTAGAATATTCTCTGTAACTGAATGAGAAAATTTTCTTTAATGCTAGAAAAGATTTTACACGAAACCTCCGAATTTTTTGTTACCTTTAAACAAGCGGTTAAACAATCGAGAGTTGTGGTTTACGATAAAAAAAAGTCCTTGTCAAATAATTATAAAAAAAACTTTCGCGAAACATATTTGACAAATAGTGATTACTGGATCAAAAAGGCGGTAATGGCACTGAAATAGATGAACCGTTTTACATTTATATTTTACACTGAAAAATAAATTTCTTAAATTAGGAATTTCAATGAATTATTTTTTTGAACTAGGAACAAATCAATTTAAAATGTAGAACTAAAAGCCTCGTATAATTATCAAATGATTTTAATTTCGATTAAAAGTTTTGTTAAATTCTGAAATTGATTTTTTAACTTATACAGGATATGGGAAAAAACAAAATGTCCAAATTAAATTATTTCATTCTTTTTAGTTGGTATTAAGTTGCATGAGCAAAGTTTATAATTATGCGCAAGTATGATCCTAATTTTCATATTCAGTTTTAAAATTATTTTCTTGCCTATTTAATGATCTTAATATAGTATTGAGATTATAATACTGCAATTAATTTAATGAATTAATTACTTGTATAACTCACTTATTATGTAATACCAGTTATTTCAAAAAAAGTATTTTTAATGTTCATTTTTTTTAGGGAATTAATTAAAATCATTAATCCTTTTCAGTTCTTGAGAAAGATATCCAAGTTTTATTACAAAATAGTTATTTTTTATAGCTCTTATTTTGAAAAGTTATGAATGAGCTACTCAAAAATTTTCAAAGTAAGACAAGAACGTATTCGAAAAAAAAATGCATGTTGTCATTTATTCAAGCAAATCATAACAAAGATTTTACTATATTTGACTTGTATAATAAAAAAGCGAGTTTAAAAAACTCGAAAAACAAATCTCTTTATACCATAATTTATAAATACTAATCTTCTAAAGTTGCATTTAGTCCTTCTAGAATGTTTATTTGGGAAGTCTAAGTATTGCATTAAATTGCTAATTTATATGCAAAAATGATCGCATATATTTTTACTTTATTGTTTTCCATGACTTGATCAAATTCCTTAAAGATTTGTGCAAGTTCAATCTTATGATTTAACTCACACATTATTGCATTTTGTTAAAGATAACATGGATAAATTTTGATTATTACAATCAAAATGATATGTAAGATGTTGTAAAAAATTTACTTTAAGATTAATTACAAACATTTGTTTTGATATTTTTTATTTACCACCCCCCAAATGAGTGATGATGAGTTGATAGAATATCGCGAAGACCAACAGTTGACAGAAGAAAGCAAGCTCAAAAAGTAAAATCTGCATCACATTTTAAAGATTTTTACTTCGTGACGAATTAAACGAAGCTATTAATGATGCTGCATTTGAGACACCACCTCGAGGTTCACAATTGGCGATTCCGAAAGCTACCTTGGACAAGATATTCTTTGTCAGCTAAAAGTGGAACCGGTAAAACAGCCGTCTTCGTTCTGTCTACCTTACAACAGTTGAGAATTATTGAAAAGGAGACTTGTATTATTGTAATTGTCCACACAAAAGAAATGGCAGAGCAGGTTAAACAAGAATATACTAGATTTATGAAAAGTTGAGAATGCCACGGTTGATGCTGTGTATGGAGGAATGCCAATGGATGCGATTTTGGATAAGCTCTCTAACACAATTCTACCTACTGTCTTGATAGGAACTCACCAGGGAGACTAGCAGATCTAGTTAGACGTAGAGCTCTAAATCTTAAGCATGTTAAATTTTTTATTATGGATGAATGTGACAAGATTGTAGAGGAGCTTGATATGAGAGCTGATGTTCAAGAAGTTTTCGGTGGGTGTCAACTCCTAGAAGCAAACAAACGTTAATGTTTACAGCACTTTTATAATACACTTTTGAGGAGTGTATGAGGTTCTTGTATAATCCGTTTGTTTGTTAGGGTGGACGATGAATCGAAGTTAACGTTGTATGGATTAAACAATATTATATAGAGACAGAAAGAGACCAGAAAAATTAAGCGACCTAGAAGGCAGTTTAAGTCAGTTTAAAAAATACTTAATACTCAACCGCAGTGAATTTTGCGCATCTAAGGACTGTCAAATATAGTTGGCTAATTATCTTAAGGGGAAGGAGTTACCTGTTATTGAGTTACATGCTGGTTTATCTACTGAGGACAGAAAAAGTCGACTTGCAAGTTTTAAAAAGTATGAGTTTTAGAATTTAAGTGACAACATATCTACTTTCGAGAGGAATTGATGTTCAAGATGTTAATTTGGTGGTAAATTTTGATTTACCTACCCTTACCCCCGACTCACAGAGACTTATTTGCATAGAGTAGGAAAGCAGAAGATTTGAACAGAAGGAATAGCAGTGTCCTCTTATTCTAATGAAGAGGAGAAGATTAAATTAAATGAAATTCAAAGTAGATTTGAAATAGCTAATCACTAAGATGTTCGGAAATAAAAAGTTATGTTAATAATCAATTATTCTAATTACAAGCATTTCATCTTTTCTTAATATCACGTTATGTTTAATTCGATAAATAATTCATCTTCTGATTCTTCAAATTTCCTTTTTCCCTTTAATCTTTGTAAATCCTTTATGAGATTCAATTCATATACGAGGTCTTCTTTGTTTTCCATATCCTAGCACTAATTTATTTAAAAAAATGAATAGTGACATCAGAGATAATGAAGATACGTATTTATTATATCTTGAGCATTTCTTGCAAACTCTTGTTTTGTTTTTCTTGGAGGTTTTGATTTTAAACTAAGCTTTTTGGATAAATTAACTCTTTTCATGGGATATTTTGAGATTTTATTTTTGTCTTTTTACGTAATAATTTTGCTGTAAAAATTATTTGAATTCACAATGTTTATAAATTTCTTTTATTTTTTCTTTTATCTTGTTTTTTTTGCTGCCATTGTGAAAACTCCTTTTTATGAAATTGTTCTTTTTTATTTCGTTGACTTTTAACAACTTGATTTTAGGTTTACCAAACAAAGTTTACATTAGTTTTTTAAAACAAGAGCATTCTTTATCTTTGGATCCATTGCAAATCTCAGATACTTCTCCTTTTTTTACTTAAATGTTTAAAATTTATTTGAAGATTTGCAATAAAAACTTAAATCATCATGTCATAAGGAGAAGTTCCTGGTGTTAGAACAGCGTGTTCTTGACAGGGGGCAGTGAACTAAAACGGGTCCGGTATAATTTTGCTGGGGTCCGCAAAAAGTTAAAATGAGGATTTTGCTTTGTATGCCAGGAATTTTTTTTAGAACTGGTTTCATTACAATAATTGGTCGAAAAAGGGTCCTAAAAAATAGTCAAAACAAGGTTCCGACCTTAAAAATGTTGAGAACCGCTGCGTTATAACATTTTATTACGAGGAACGCCATTAACTGCAAAAAATTATTTTTTTTTGAAAGATGGTAAAACAAATGAGAGACGTGTTAATATTTCTCTTAAAAAATCTTAAAAAATCCACAACTAAAACTAAACCAATCACAATTAAATCACCTAGGATATGATAATCCAAGAATAAGCATAAAAATGAACTTTAATTATCTTGATACAGAGACAGATACCAGTAATGACTGCGCATTAGCACCATCGTAGTGAAAACCATGGATTTTAGGAAGTGAACAATTGTGGTTATGTAATTGAAATAACACATTTAAACTTAAAACATTCAGATATCTCTTCATCATGTCTTGTTTATGCTATGAATACACTGCGTACTAATACTCTCATGATAGTTACAAAATTATCACATAATGTCGACAAGAAATAGCGATTTTTTTATCTAACGGCTTTAGAACATATGTGTATTGCTGAAGAAGCCCTTCAACGTATTCTTGTTGAGCGAAGCTGAGGACACGACTCTATAGGGGTTTTTTGAAGAAAAGAGAACTATCAGGCGATAAATAAATTCGATATCTTGTAAAATTGGTGCTCCCTACCTTTGCAGCCTACAATACGCTTAAAACTAAAAAAAATAAAATAACTACTCTAAAATATGCCTATATTCACAAATTTTACGAGGCTTAGAAAAACTTTTTCTTCCTTACCTCTTGTACTAAAATACCTTTTTAACCCATAATTGAATTTTTTAATAATAGAACAAAGGCACTCTCAAAGAAGATGGAGATTTAACACATATAATATTTTTTTTATAGAAATTCTGTGATAATTTTTCCCTATTTCATATAAAATCCGTATCGCTCTTCATCATTGTCCTTCGATGAGACCACAAATTTTCATTGTTGTTTTATGATCACTATTTTCATTTGTAAATCCGATTAAATGATTGACCACTATATGTAAATCCACAACTTTCGCACTTCTTATATAACTTGGGTGCCCATCTGATATAAGAATGGTGCCAGAAACAATATTTCGTCTCAGAAATACCATAGTTGTGATCCTTCTGTTTGGCAGACATTGCAAAAAAAATTCTTTTCTTATCTTCCTCGAAACCCGCTACAAGCAGAACTCATTTTGCATCTCCGTCCATGAAAAAGAAGGATTCTGCACTTGACGACTTTTAGCTATAATGTCTCATCCACCTAGACTCGTTGCCCACCATCATCATTTTTCTTATTATCGTGCACCAAAAATCTCTTGACGCATTCCAAAACCTTCTTTTAATAGGAAATATAAGTTTTTTCTTAATTCCCTTAAAAGCTGATGAAAGCTCAGTAAGATGTATTGTGGGATAAACAAATTAAGAGAAGCAAAAGGGTAGCTATTCAGACTATTTTCCAAAATACTGTCGTCAAAATAGATACTATCTTTTGGCATCCTCTTTTCCTGCATCTATAAACCACAGTTTCTTTACCTCATTTGATAAGAACACTTATTTTAATTATTGAAATAATACTCCACTAGAGCCAGGAGTGTGTAGAAAAGCAAACTCTGTATTCCGATATTAATCTTACTGTTGTAAAGTATGTTAGTAATAATTCCTCTTGAAGGATTTTATTCTAAAATAATTACCCTTATTTTTCAATAAGATTGTATGAACCTCAAGCTTTTCATACATTTCGTCTAACAACACGTCTCCCAACCAAACTTTGACTGCTTCTGTATTTTCGTAAAAAAGATTTATTTTAACTTTCAAACTATCATAAGAGAGGGACGTCAAAATAAAGTTTTTTAATGTAGGCCCCTAAAGGTAAGGCTCACCGTAAAGTTAAATACAGTGTTTTACATATAATTTAACAATAAAAATCTTTAAATCTTATAACTTAATGCTTGCCTCAACAACTTTGATGCAAAGTAACTAGTAGCTATAGTTGTACTAAAAAAGATATATTTTTTTATATAAAGTCAAATTATCTCACCACAATGAAGTAACAATTGTTTTCTTCTATGATAAAATATAAAACATCTTAGGTGATTCAAAAGGCTGATACATTAAGTTTGAAGCAAAAGTTTTTTTTATAATAAATTTTTTTTAAAAATTCTAATGTGTAAAATTTGTACATACGCTATAAACACAGCTTTTCTAAGTTAATATCTCCCAATCATTAAATAAATTTTTTTTCTCTGAAATAATGCTTTTTTACATGAATTAATTGCCCTTACCATGAAGCTATTGTACGATAGAAGATTTTTTGTCCCAATTTGGTAACAACTAGTATTTTACGATATTGAAGGACTTAAGAATATCTGATAAAATGCAAATATACCTCCGTAGCTTCTATCAAAAGTATTTTGTATTTGTATTTGGGGATGGTTCCATTTATTCGTTTAAAATTCTCTATAGCTTTGAAAAAATTTTAGTTGGAAGCATTCTCAAAGTGTATCATCAGTATATCTTCTTGATAACTTTCTGTATAGTTCTTCATCAGCTGGTTTTTCCATCCATACATCATTCGGATCTCGTTGATAGCTCATCGAATGAGGATACAACCTTTAGTTGATTAAAGTTCAAACATAGTACCCCTATACACGATCTTATTAGTGATGAGAAGATATTCTCGTATCTGGACATGCGGAAAATTAACTATATAGCCTAGCATAAGATTTATGATATGGAATCTCCACTTTTCTTGTACAAAAACTATTCTTTGCTGCAGAGAAAAATATCTTGTCCTGTAAAACAAGACAAGTCATTGGCTAGTTACATTAAAACTGATAGTAAAATAGTCGAATTTAATTTTAATAGAAATGGAGGACTTCTTTTTATTAGATTTTTGATAAAATACAAATTTCTGACTTCAATAAAAAAGAGCTCTTGAGGAAATTGATCAATTTTAGTTGCTTTGTGTAGATGAGATCACAATGCGTTTGATCGGGATTTTGGGAAAATACAAATGTGGTTGTTACAATGTATAGATGAAAATGTATTACAGAATTGTTTCGAATGGCATGGGATGTGTAAATTTGAAGACATGAAGATTTCCGAAAGTCTGTTAAGATTACGGAAATGAGGAATATGAAACTCATAAACTTTATGAAATAAGAAGGTTAAGTAATTTGATTAAAGAAGATGATAATAGTGGATTAAAGGAGAGTTGAAGATAAAAATGGTAAAAATGAAGAAAAAGAAGGGACACAAAAAGAAGGAAATAACAAAAGCACTTTAGAAGGTGAGTTTATTCTTCAAAAGAAAAAGGCTAAAGCACAAAACCCGTAGTATTGTTTTAGAGTCTTATTATGAAATAGGTGTCGGAAAATGAGTATCTGATCTGAGCGATACAGAGAAGTTGAATCTTTATTTGAAGATTCTTCAAAAATTAGTAAAAAAGTTAACACTGGTCAAGAAGAAAAATCTTAGAGCCTAAAATTAGACTGGTTAAATTTATTTCCATAAAGACGAGGACGCTGCTTATTTTATTATAACGAATTGGTTTTCTAGATCATTAATTAGTTCAAAGTTCAGTAAAAGTGGACTATTTTTCATGATACTAAAAAACTCCAATTGAAATATAAGACAACAAGGTTTTTTGAGAGGAAGCTTTAACGAGGAAAATATTGTTTATGTCTAATAATACCAATGTTTTTTTTTATGGAAAAAAAACAATTGGAATAAATTAATTTTAACAGTATGTTGCTTAATAATAAATATATCTGGTTCACAATGAAGTAACTACATTTTATTAGATATTAAGGAATGAATCTTTATTCTACATAAAAGATATCACTTCTACATCAGTTTCTTTGATGATTTTTAGCTATTTTTAGCAGGCAGCTAACCATAAATAAATCTTTTTAAGACTACTGAGGATTGCTATCTTCCTGATAAGGTACGGTGGTCTTGCTTTGATAAAAAGGCAGGCTTTGGTATAAAATAAAAGATGATGTTTATTGCTGCTACCTACCAAAAATTGAGCTGTAAGTGTTTTACAACATAAATAAAACAACCCCCCTTTCTATAGGTGTAAATAATTTGCTTTGTTTAAAACAATTCATTTAAATTACTCTTCCAGTTCCTCACATAGGATTTAAGAGATAACCACAGAATAATTGCAAGCTTTTAGAAAAGAACAAAATGTATCTTCTTAATAAACTGAAAGAAATTTTTGGAATTTTAAAACTAGTGATAGAAATAAAGTTTTTTGTAATAATAAGATACAAGATGATTTTGAACCGATACCATTAATTCTTAACAAGTTCTAGAGGATAGTTTATTATCAGATGATTTTGATATCTTTAGTGAGAACATGACACGCCAAACAAAAAAATTCATCCCTTTCCCTGATTTATAAATTAATAAAGTGAATAAAATGATCTAAAAAAAATTTTCTGAATTTTCTTTGTGCTAATCGCATAAGACAACAATAGTCTTAGAGCGTAATCCTATCTGCTTACAAAGAAGATCATACACTTTTCTCTCGTTAGTAAATTCCAAAGATTAAATAATTTTTAAATCGGTGTGATCTACGACATAGTGTTGTATTTGTAAATTTTTTAAATCAGCAATTTATAGTTCCTAAAAACTATCAGATGTATTTTAACCATGAATTCCCAAGGAAGTTATTCTATAGAACACCTGATTCTCGGTGTTATAAATCTACCGTATACGTGGCATGTAGATGTTTAGAGAGTCTACGAAATTATAAGTTGATACTATTATACCTTTATTGAATCATAGACTTCTTTGATCTTTCCCTTACATGCTACATTCCTTCTTATGTCGTCATATCAAATTCAACATCTTTGCTAAGATTACGTTGTACCTTCATTTCTTTCTAATACATCAAAACTCCCGTTGTAATTACTTGTAGGTTACACGATCGTTACCCACCCAATGAAACTTGTTCATCTTAAGCACATCATACTCGTTTGTATTCAATATTTAAAAATAAAATAATCCTCTGACTTACGTATCCTTCTATCTCTCCAATTTAAATCAAAATGCTTTTAATTGAAATAAATTTTATTTTTTTATGAAATTCTGATACTTTCATATCATGGGATAAAATATTTTAGAAACTAATTCAAATTCTAGATACCCTATTGTTAATTTTCTTCTTTTAGTTATGCTTTCATTTCTATTCTGTCTATTCTCTTTCTAAGGACAATAAGTCTAAACCATCTATGAATAGGAAAAGGTAACTATGTTCACTCAAAATTATTATCATAAAAAGGATTAAGAATGATAAAAGAAGGATCATAGAGCTTCTTACGAATTTCACTATTCAGTTACTACCTCTTTTATTAATGGAGGAAATTTTATATAATAGCTGGAAATATAACGATAAGAAATGTTGTTCTTACTGCGATGAGGACCAAATGAATGAAATGTATCAAATTTCTCGGAGAAAAGATACTTTGTCTACAAAAAAGATGACATAATAATCTAGTACCTCTTTGAAATCTAATTTAGAGGATTTTACGGGTTCATTAAAATTATTCTAATTTTAGATGTGTTAGGAAAATTATTCTGCATGTATTTTAAGGTTTAAAAATATCTTAATACATATTATCTGACAAGGGAAAGGAAGCAAGAGTTTTTTATAGTAAAAAATTCTAATACTGCTTTAGTAATAACCTAGACCTAAAAATGATAAACTTTGATTATTACTTAATCGACATTGATCTCTTTCTTAATCATAAAAATATTTTATTTCTTTGTCTTCAAAGAGGAATATCGACATTAATCTAATCATTTTTTGTAAAGTCTGAACTCACATTAGATGTATCAATCCACTCTGAAATTTTAAAAATAATTAAACACTTTTACTTAGTTTTTTTAGGTGATATAGTCAAGGGTAAGATGTCCTTCTTTAGGTGCGAGTCCCGGGTTCGAGTCCCGTATCGCCCTTTTGTACTAATTTTTTTATAAAACCTTCAAGCTGTTGCAAAAGCTAAATGTTTTTGTCGAGAAAAAAGAACTTTTTTTATGGGTTAAAGGCGTATCTCTGTAAACACTAAATAGGACAAAAAAAAACATTATAGAAAAAGTAAACTCAATATCTTCTGTTTTCATAAGAACCCCCTTGCTTTTCAGTTCTAATCCCTTTCTTCTTTTTTAATCTCAAGATTAAGTTTGCTATTAAACCAGGTTTAGTATAACACCTATTTCACTATTGATAAATTATCTTTTGTGACAACTATTAGCATAAGTGCATATCTAAAAAATTAATCTTTTATACGATTTTATGCTCATCTGTCCATTTTTGCTTTCCTTCTCAACATTTCCCAATAATTAGTAGCAACTTTTTATTAATGATTTTACACAAACACAAGTACGAGTATTTTTAATCTCCACTTTAACAATACAAAGGCAATCCATTTCTTAAAAACCCTACCTCTATTGCCTTAATCTTAAAATAAGAATCAGTTCGTCTATTTCAACAACACTCCCGGACCTCTTAGCTATTCCTATCTTTTTTCATAGACATTAACAATTTTCATAATTTTGCTATTAATCTTTTAAATGTTTAACCATCGGTTTTTATTCCTTGTAAAATCAATCTTAAGGATATTTAACGACTGCATCTGAACAACACTTTCAAAATCTGCGCAATGAGTAATTAAACCACTAAACAAAACTTTCATTTCTAATAAAAAGGCGGAGTTGATATTTTGAGGCATGCTTGTTACCACACTTCCGAAAAATTGCCTCTCTTATTTTTTCCTCAACTTTTGAAATGACAAGACTTCCAAATTTGATTTTTTCCTAAAAGCTGTAATCTCCTGAAGCTTTTATAAAAGTCACAAGTATTAATCTTGGCCAGCTCAATCTCTTCTCATCGTTTGACATTTTAAGGATTAAAAAAATTTTTTTACCAAAATGCACTTGATCTTAAAAATCTTTGCAAATAAAAACTTCTCTTTGCCTATAAAAAAAACTAACGCTGCTTAAAAGACTCCCCTCTAAAGCCTGTTTTAACTACGCTAGAAGTTGATTCTATGCACTTTTATAAGTCCATATCTCAATACGATAAGTTTTTGTCACCATCCCCCCCCCCTTAAAAAAAAACGTTACACTATGAAATTATCCTTTGGGTATCTTGACATTACACTAGATAAAAATTTGTGGTGACCGGTAGCTTTTGGAGCCCTATTTTTTAAAAAAAACTAGTATTTAATGATAAATATGTTAACTTTTGGCAGAAACGTTGACTCATCCATAATTTAAGTAAAAAATTCTGTTTTCAGCTTTAACGATGGAAGAAAAATCATTGGTATTGACAACACGTACTTTAAAATCCTTCCAAGTTTTTCTATTGTCTGAGTTTATTTAAAAGGATTACAAGGACGCCACAAAGTTAATTTATGATTAATAGTATTATGAAATAAAACATATTACCCCATTTTATATCCCCTACGCATCGGTACAATCTGAGTTCCAGACTACAAAATCTTTAATAAAAGAAATGCAATCGCTACTAACGCATTCTTTGGCGTAACTTTTTAATGCATTCCTTTTCTGTACCGTCTGCAAATAGCCCTATAACCCATACTTTTTCCCCAGCCAAAAGTCGACCATCTCCCGTCTCTCCTTGTGTATAATATGGGTCTCATCGGGACTTCAACAATGGTTTCATCAGGACCTAATTGTTAAATGTATCATTGTAATACCCACTGTCAACTTTTTTTTAAAAGATTGATCTATTACGCCGTATACAGCATGCCTACTTACATCCAAATTCTTTCACCATGAAACTTGTGTGTACTCCCATACAATACATTTAAAATAATTCTTAATGAGTTGATATGGAAATCATAGATTAAAAGAACACCCTCGTCATTTTCTCAGAAAGACTTTTGTTTTTCGGGCATTTCTTAACATAACATCTCCAACGGCCTCGATTCCATGGTCTTATCTTACCCTTTTAAATATGCATCAACTTACTACCTCACCAATTTTGGCCCATGCTGATAAATTTAGGGACACAACGAAGGTATGTAAGTCTCCTCAGTTTCCAGTCTTCTAAAAAGTTCAGTTAATTCCATTCTAGGGGTTAAACTTTTTTTAAAAAAATAGGACCCCCAGAGCTACCTTCAACCGCATTTTTTTTTTGCCATGAGTTTATTTTCATCAAAAAGTATAAGATATAAATTTTTTTTTATTTAAATTTTTTTTTCCAAAGTGTAGCAGTATTTTAAGTGAAGATATGCTTACCTGCTTGTATAGATCCACGTATCTCTTTTTTTTTAAAATTTCGATTTAAAATAATTTACACTATCATCAAAGAGATGGGTAGCAGAGAAAAATTTTTAAATAAAACTATTTTTTAGAGACTCCTAATTATCACAAGAAATTACATTAGACAGCACAAGAAGAATAAAAATTAATTTTTTTAACAACAAATGTCTTCTTCAAGTTAGATCTTTTTTTCGCATTCATGAGAAGTCTTCTTATCAACTCAAAAAAACAATGGATCGCTTAAAAAGAAAACAAAGACAGAATAATATTATTGACACGTACCCTGTTATCTTATTTTAATTATCAATATATTTTAACAAACTCAGAGCAATCTAGTTTTTAATAATGCAATACAATTATTTTCTGTTTGAATCTCCTACTTCTCAGTGATATTTGTACGGATGTTCCACATGCATTTACACCGAAAAGAAAGGTTAATTTTTTTCAGCTTTCAAAAGATACCGAAAATCGATTTTAAGAAAAAGAATGTTTTACTCCACAAATGGGTAATTATTTAAATAATTTAGGATCAATCATAGAGGAGAACACAAACGTAAAAAGAGTGGGTGGCAAGTCTGTTTTTAATTAAAAGAAGCGTAATAATAGAGCTGGAAGTTCAGATGCTCAACTAAAATCGGTAAAACTTTTGTGGTCGAAAAGAGCTTAGGGGTGGTAAATCAAAACAAGGCCTTAGTTGCCCGGAGTTGGTTTCACTCTAGAGTCACCAGGTGTAGAGAGAACGGCAAGTTAAGAGAAGTTATGTATCACCCAAGTATTACGAACTTATACGTACGAATACAATTACCAAGTCGAGTGTTGTCCAAGGTTGATGCTGCACCCTTTGCGCAGAGGATCTCAAAATCTTTAGTTTGCAAAGAGAAGACCCTAAACTTTATGAAATACTCGAGAAGGGCTACCTTTAATGCTTTGTTTACTAGTAGACCCGGCAATGAGGAAAAGCTGAGGGGTAATACTCCGTGCAAGGAAATAGGTTGAAGTTTTACGCCCAATTATTTAATAAACTAAGCTCTAATCTGAATAAATTATTTTATTTTACGTATAGTCATAATCTGGTTTTTTTAACTATCTTGAATATTGAACTTGATTTTTAAAATAGCTGAGAACCAGGTTCGAGTGTGAAAATTCATCATTTGTTAGACGAAAAAGTATTATTATCCTAATGTAAGTAGATTTTAAATATATTCTCCAGGTGATCAATTTATGATAAATTCTTTTCATCACTTCCTTCTCAAACATACTAAGAAATCACTATTAGAAATCCTCTTCAAAGAGTAGTAGACCATTAGAGACTTCATCTATAACTTTTTCTGCATTCTGACCTTCTTTAAACTGAAACACCACGTTACTGAGATTATCAGCAGGATGTGGATAGTATATCCGCAGAACTCGACACCAGAAGATTGAATTTATAAGAAATACATATTTTAATGGATTCCTTAAAGTATGATCTTCATTCTGTATGCTAAGAGTTAGTTTTTTTTTTTTTCATTAACATTTTAACTCTATGCTCATCATGGGTAAAAAAAATATTACATTATTGTTTAAATTGTAAAACATGAATTGAATCATTTTTGAGAGGTAAAAAACGAAAAGGATATTGTATAGCTATTACACACAGGTCTTAAGCACCCTTAATAGTTTAAAAGGAATTTTTTTTGTGAATTAAATTGTATAAATTATGAATTTGTATCATAATGTGATTGTTAGTTTAAATTATTCTGGTATTAGAGTGCGTTGTGTTAAGGAAGCCTTTATAGCATCTAAGTACCATTTCTTTGTGAACCAAGAATAAAGCTTTATTTTTATTTGCGTAAAATCTACTTAAATGCGAAAAATAATTTTAAAGGGCAAAATCATTCCAAAGGATTCTTACTTATTCTAGCTTTTTTGATAGAAGTTGCTTTTTAGATATGCATCAAGTATTTTTTTAAATTACACATTAAACATTCACTTCTTACTGTTTTGCAGAATACAATTTATATATCTTCGATTGGAATAGAGTTTTTTCTTCTAATTCTAAAATACTCTTTGATCTTTTTTTAGTGCTAGGAGTTTTATAACAGAGTATTTTCTTAGTCCGAAATAAACATATTCTAAAAACCTTCGACATTTAAGTCTTCCTTCAATAAAAATTCATCTTATTTTTATCTTCCCATTCTCTTGGTCCACCTACTTTATTTTGAATCTCTTCATTGGGTAAATAATGATAATTCTTCGAATAATGCAACTCTTACTTTTCTTCGTTAGTTCATTTTACATTAAATTACACCTATAATCTCCTTTGGGATTCTCTTATCACTGTTACTGAATAACCCACAACAAGTATGTGTACCCAGTTATTACCAGATCAACATACAGGAGATCGAACTCTTTGTGATGAGCATAGACAGAACCATCGGATCTTGGTCTCATCCTCGGCAATACTGCTAATTTCTTGTAGCTCTACATCATCAATAGAAATATTATGGGAATATGTAACTTTATCTACTTCTTGATTGGTATTATGGGAATCTTTAGTCATCTGTCCCTTGTTTGCAGATTGTGTTTCTTAAGATATTTTCATTTTCGAGTAAGCTATCATTTACTTTATTATTCTTAAGAGACACAAGATTGTTTCATTATCTTTTTCGCGAGCCAGTTTTTTTACTGAGTCAACAGTATTTTTTTTAGTTGTATAAATTATTTAGGGACAATAACAGCTGTTTTACATCATCTTCTGTCGAATGCTCTTCGTTTCCTATACAGAAAATTATGGTCTCCCTGCTTGAACCCCATAGGTTGGTAATCGCAGGGGTGGGCATTATCAGTAGAGACACTTTATAGTGTACGTACTTTTCAGCAGTAATAGGTTTCTAGTCTTTGAAGAGCCAAACAAAACTTCTTATGTTTTTCATTCATTTCTTCTTTATTAGATTTTTCATATTGGATATCAATGAATACGATTCTACGATGTCTTCAGGTGTGTGAAAAATCTAAATAGATTGCTACTATAAACTTAGAATGTATTGTTAATACAAAATTAAAGCTTTATTGATACTGATTCGATTAATCGTGGGTTAATAGTGAATTTGTGTCTGGTTTTCTCGTAGCTTTTTTATTGTTGAGCTACCAAATTTTACATTATCAAGTTCTTTTCATCAAATGTTTCCCGAATATGCTATACAACTGAATGTAGTAAAAACACTTTTGTATTGCTTTGTTTGTCTGGATCTTCATAAATTCGACCTTAACCATGTATTTAACATTATTTTGCATAAAGAGTAATAAAATAAATAATTTAAAACAAAATCTAAGCATATATAAATATTTTCATATATAAGGGAGATTAAAAGTAAAATGTTTAAAGTAATTTTCTTAACTATTGTATTTCTGAATTACTTAGGAAGAGAGGATTCATATAGCTAAAATTACAATGACCAGCTGATATTCAATGTAAACAAAAAAAAGGCTACTTCATATTTTTTAAAATAACCTCGAACTTAATTTAGATAAAACACAAATATATTTAAAATATAAACTCTCATTTTGTTTCAATTTTGATGTCAATGACTTCACACGTAATTTTTAAAAAAAATAAAGGAAAACAGACTTCAAGGTTTTATAAACTTTTTAAAAATTTATCGCATCCTTCTGGCTAGAATTACGTTGTTTACGAAGCAACAGTCCTAAGAAGTTTTTGTATAAGATTTATGATTCTACCAAAAAGATGAGGATTTTAAAAAGTGTTAAAAAATGTTGCTTTCTTCCACTCGTCTTCTATTTTTTTTCTATCATATTATATTTTCCCAGGGAGATGAAGTTACAGCATTGTCCCTATTTTCCGCCTACTCTGAGGCATCGATGCACAATCTAAGAGGCCGTACTAAAAGTATCTGAATGAAAAACATTGCTCGACGAATGCTCATAATTTGTTAAAAAGGACTTGTGTGAGAAATTGATAAAAAAGCTGCTTGTGAGATATTCAACAGGATTTAGCACAACTAGCCTCTAAGGCAGGACCCACCTTTCGAATTTTTATGCATTACATGCTTTACTGCAAGGGATAAATTCTGTTAGACATATTAATTCTTTTTCTATGCTACACGGACCAAATATTTTATGTAAACATATGATTATCTTTGTAAGTATTAATTGCTTTTTATTGTTTTTTTCTTCAAAGCATATAAGTATTGTCATCAGGTGTTTTACACTCTGAATGTTTAGGAATAGAAGAAACATTTTATTTAAAATATTTTTATTTCTTGTTCCCATCCTAAAATATAATATGGGTAAACAAATTGTAAATAAAAATGAAGGATTTAGAGATCCTTCCTATAAGAGAGGCAAGCGTACTTCGCAGTTGAAGCTACTGTGACAAGTAGATGACTATTGTAAAGATTTGTCCTGGCTATTGATTTTATAAATATTTAAAATAATTGTAAGCTATAACATTTTAATTTCTCCTCGTTTGACAATTTCTTGTGAAAAAATCCGCATAGCAAAGTAAAGTCTTGCGTATTACCAATAGAGATAAATCATGTAAAAAATAAAATAGAAAAAAATAGAATTAATCAAAAAAAGTCGTGTGTATGAACGATTTTAAAACTCAATTTATAAATAACGTTTACAAAAATACATGAAAACTATTCGAATTGAAAAAGCTACAAAGTAATTCCTACAAAAATTTATTTGTAACCATTAATTCTATAATTAATGTCGCACGCAATAGTGCCCCCAATAAATATTACCCAATAAATACTTTATATTGTTATTTATGGCATATCTGTTGACCTGTAATCACTTGTCCTAGTTCATACATCTTAGAGAAACTGATTTTTAGAATTCCATCTTATTTTCCTACTATGTTCGCTAACGTGGCAACAACAATTATAACAGTAAATTAAAAATTTTAGGTTTGAAATTGGCTTTTTCCTAGGGAAAGAAATATGTTTTTAAATTGAAAAGAATTTAATATACAGTTTATTTGGGTCTAGGGCCTATTCCCGGTAATGGCCTTTTTTTTTGCATAGAATACCCGGGAAGAGCCCTAATCTAAAGATTTTTTTTTAACCCCTAAAATGAACTTCGAAGATGAACAAAGGAATTCGATCTAAAATTTTTAAGGATGTAAAACAGCGATGGAGTATTGTGATCATCAGATTGTTTTATCTAAAAAAAGCTCATTTGGAAATTCATGCCGATTTGAGGTGGATAGCCACTATACAAATGGTCATCGATTACGATGTACACATATAGGATTCAGAAAAGAGTGGAGACATTAGTAGGAGGGCTAATATCAATACCCTAAGTATGCTCTAATGATATCTGTTTATAGTCTATTCTTGGCTTGAGAACAGCTATGAATCTAACTAGTTAAAGATTCAGAGAGTTCATTGAAATTCGATAAGAGAATTAAAAGACTTTTGCTTAAATCTTTATTAGCTGAAAATATAGAAACAAACTTTCACTTGTGAGAAAAATATCGCAGTTCCAAGTAGATGAGATCTTATAGAAGAGTAGCTTGGATAAAATCCCCCTCTCAGACATATATGCCTATTACGGGAGGAACTTGTCTTGTAGGAGCAAATAGAAGAATGTAAACCGAGAACTTAGTTTTAGAAATATTCCCCAATAGAAAGAAAGAAACATTTTTAAAGTTTTTCAAAAGTACTCTAATTGAATGTTCTAAGTATCACCGAATGGACATCCTTCAGATTCATATGCAGTAGCAGGAATAAATGGCAGCCATTAACAGTTAACACCAAGAAGGTTTTAAGAATTCTGAAGGATATCACACGAATCTTATTGAAGAAATTGGCTTTATTTAAAACAGAATTAAAACAAGAAAGGGGTTCCTGATTTGCAATAATGCTACATTCAAGAATATCTTTGGAGAAGGAGAAATTTAAAAGATCACTCTATTGATACCTTTAATTAGCATTTTTAAAATTAACTGCGTCCGTTTATTTAACCTAAATAAATCTTATTAAATTTTTTCGTCATGTAAGGTCCCCCCCCTTTAAAAAAAATACCCGGGAATAGGCCCCAGACCCGTATTTTACTACACTACCTTATTGAGACTATAAAAACAGATGTACGAGATTAAGAAACCCCACACGCACCTACCAGAAAATTATAGCTAGACTAATAAAAAAACTCCCAGAATCAAAAGTCTGGGCACACAGCTTCAGCATAACTTTGGATTTCGGATTTATGAAAAAACCTAAAAAGTGTTTTACTTAATTTATAGTTTACGATCGGTCCTCTCACTTGTTCAAGACATTCTCTGCTTTTCAACCACTTCGGGACCAAAAGTAATTTTCCATTGAATTTATAAAGGTTTCAGACATTAATGTAGACCCTAATAATAGTTTTGTGTAAGAATAAATTTTATATTAAAAAGTTTTTAATGTCTTTAAAGATCTATTGTGATGCCTTTAAACTTCGGTCCCATCTCACGACAACAAATTTCATACTTCAGTCCTTGCAACTGAATTCTAATGTATCGGAAGATTTAGGAAAATTTTTAACTTTTTTAATGCTCAAAAATTATTTTTTCTGCATAGAATCTAGAAATAATGAGGCCATGACTTAAATAAATAATATTGCTCGTTTATCTCGGGAATAAGTAAATCTATTTATGAGTGTAAAAAAAAACACGAAATTACCTTGAATAAACACTTAGCTACCGACCTTTGATCATACCTAATTTTACTGTATCTAAAAGGGGTAAATTACCCCTTGGTATAATTAGTGTTAAAAAGAGAGTCCCATTTAAAGGCATGATTTTGTTGATGAATAACAATTTTAAAAATTTTATTTCTTAGTATTTAAGATCATTACAGACAGCCTCCTCTTAACAATACATTTAAGTTAGAAATTAAATTATTCCCATTTATAATCTTTTATGGCCAAGTATATTTTTTTCATAGCTTTAAAACAAATAAGCCAGAGAAATCTTATGTAATTGTTGTGTTACGAACAAGCATTTATTTAGATAAAAAATAGGGGTATTTATTTCTAAATTATAAATTCAACAGTTGTTTTTAAAGTTCAGAATATTTATTTCATTGAATAACTAAATATTTTAATTTTTTTGAGAAATATTTAATTGCTAGAAGGGGGCCTTTTAATGATTCTATTTTAATATACTGTAATTGAATTGTTGGTCTTCTTTTGTCATGATATAAGAAATCGATGATATTTTTTCAGTATTTTAAACTTGCAACTTCATAGATCCCTTTCCGAGATTGAAAACTTACACGTTTCATTATAAAAGTTTACGAAAAAGATAACTGTTTATTTAAAAAATTTTGAAGAGATTTTCTAACTTTATCATGGGGCAACACTCAGACCTATCTGCAACATCAACCTTACATTTTGCCTGATCAATTATAATTTCAGTCAAATCAAATCCTTTTTGATATTATTTTAATTCAAAGAATTATTGCTTTTTTCAAAACGCTAAAACTATAAAAGCAAAGGGTTAATAAATAAATGAGGTCTGAAAATAGGTCTAATTATGTGTAAAGCATGACATAACTATTATTTAGTCCTGGTTCGTGTTTTATAGAAGCTGAAATAATATAGAGAAAATAATAAAACATATAGAACCTTAACTGATACTTATAGACATTCAGCATTTTCAAGGACTCGATAAACCAATTTAATACACCGATAAAAGATAGAAGGGAAGTGAAGGTCGAAACTTACCAAATTGATTAACAAATAATATGAGGAAATTATTCAAGCAGGGTTTACCTATTAAAAAGCCTAATCCTAAAGCGCTTATAGATTTATCTTTTCTATTAAACAACTTTATCCGGATTCATATTTTTAAAAATTTTGCCAAGTTCAAACAAGCGTGGATTTATAAAATTTGACAATCAATCGATCTCGTAAGTAAATTTAAAGAACAAATCCTAAAAACATCTATTACTTGGAGTCTATTTAAAATAATTTTAAAAGTTATTTTCGACCAGTGTCCGTATTCTCCCTCCAAAAAAACATATTACCAAAACCCCCCCCCCCCCCCCCCCCCCCCCCCCCCCCCCCCCCCCCCCCCCCCCCCCCCAAAAAACAAAAAAACAAAAAAACAAAAACCCCCCCCCCCCCCCCCCCCCCCCCCCCCCCCCCCCCCCCCCCCCCCCCCCCCCCCCCCCCCCCCCCCCCCCCCCCCCCCCCCCCCCCCCCCCCCCCCCCCCCCCCCCCCCCCCCCCCCCCCCCCCCCCCCCCCCCCCCCCCTCTCTAATAATGAAAGAATTAATGTTGTTATTTTCCCTGGATAAAAAACATTGATATGTATATTTACAATTAAAAAGAAACTATTCGGTGCCGGTATCCATGTAAAGGTAGCTGGACCGAATTTAAAAGAAAGGTATCTGTATCTGTTAAATTTTTGTTAAGAGGTTTCTTTCCTTATAATTTTAATATTTTATCCTCGACTATCTTGTAGTACAAAGATATTCCAGCTGTTCTAGATTTTCTTGTACTTTCGATTACCTGTCCCTTTGAACTCCAAGATATCTACACACAGATCCTCTTAAGAATTTTTAGGCATCTGCTCACACTTAATTTTATATTTCTCTAAGCCCTTTCCCTTTTTTCCTCTTCGCTGAGTATCCGATGTTTTGGCACAAGACATGCTTAGTATGTTAATAACAACTCTCTTCTTTAAACATTTCAATGTTAAACTTCTCGTTACGTTGATAACGGTTAGAACAATCTGGACTTATCTTCGAACATACAATGAATATGATATTCAATCTATTTTCTTCTGATAGTCCAGAATAACATTTTCTAGAGAGGATTTACCGATTTGTATCGTCATCAAGGAAATGTACAGAGACAGGAGTATCATCTTTATAACATATATACCTTAAGATATTCATTGTTTCTTGCATTAGGAAATCTTTGCTAGACACTCTTCGTATGTTAGGACCTTCTGATCTGTTTTATAACCCCGTCAACTAATCATTCTACAGTTGTATTTCTGGCACCACCAGAGATTTCTGTCCTTCTGATTTATTGACATCGAAGGGTACAATTTTATTGAATGTATTCTTTTGACATTTAGGATACAGAATTATTTTACAAAAAAATTATCGAAGTAGACTTTTCTATTTTTATCAATTGGAATTAAATGGAGAGTACAACGCTTTAACTGTGAGGCTATCCCCCTACATTTCCTTCATGTCTTTGACACAAGTTTTCTTCTTTTTATAATCCTCTATGATAATTGAAAGAAGTACTGTCGAGAGTTTTGTTGAAACACTAATTTTGAATTTATTCTTTTGTCTGGAGAAATTTTAAGACTCATATGTATCTTTAAATAGAAAACGCTGAAATATTTATTTTAAAAGTCTTTGTTGGGGATTTTAAGTGTGATTGACATGCTTCTTGACAATACTTTGCTGTAAAACTACTAAAATATTAAGCTTTTAGTTTTTAAAAAGATTTCGAAGTGTCTTTAGTTTTAAATAATAGCATAACAATTTAATTACATTATGAAAGATTTTTCTCTGATTTTTATTCTTTCAAATACTTTTAGGATTTTTAAACTGAGGCCGTAAATAATCTTGGTTTACCCTTTTAAGCAAAAAAACTTCTATACTCTTACTTTAAATGATTATATTTTTTTAAAAATTGTTAAACTTTAGGTCACCAAACTTAAGGGTTAATTTTTAAACTGTTTTTGTTAACGAATCACCCCCTTTAATACATAAAAACAATATTTGAGAATAGTTTTTTGAATTTGTTAAGAAAAAATAAATCAATTTTAAAAAAATTCTTTAGCAATTATGTAAAATCTATTATTGAGCATAAAACATCCCGACTCTTTTTAACAGTCATTGATATGTCTTTTTTAAAATCGACTATCAAAAGGCTTTATATTATTGCTGAAACTTCAAAATTTCTCAGAGACAACTAGACCCATGGGAACAAACAATCTAATCTAGATAAACACCTTAATGAAGTGCTCAAGTCCTCGACCCTACATCTACAAATGGCGAGATAAGATCTGCGTATATCAAACATCATGTTTTACAATACACCATCCTACAAAGCAAAGGGTTCTGACCCACAGAAGCATTAACCATCAAATGCTTACGCTTCTATAAAATTCACCTCCTCTATTCGAATTTTTATACATAGGAGCTGTTTTAAGAAAGATTTTTATCTAGAGGCTATCAGATTTTTTATGAACGATAGTGATTTTTGTGGAAATCGTTTCCCCCAAATTTTAGCCAAGATTATATGGAAGGTATACAAGACATTCAATATATTTTAGCATTTAATAAGTTCGAAGAGGCAATCAAAAAGATGATGAAAAGAATATTATTTTGTTTTAATGTCACTAGAATTTCTAGTATAATCAAGAAAATGGATAGGCAGAGTTATTAAGGATATCCAAAAAGTCTTGGAAAAAACGTGTACTACTTCGTCTGTTTCTCTCAAAGATAACCAAATATTAACCTTACAGCTGTGAACAGTGTAAAAAGAGTTTTAAATCTAAAATCAATTGGATTACCACTACAACAGTAAAAAGCATCTTACAGAGATTTGAAAATCAGAAGAAGATCCTAGATTATATGTACAAAAACAGATTCAAATATAATCAATGTCATACATGATGAGAAAGAAATAAAATGAGCTTACAGACTTGTTTAAGAATTGCAGCTTAAGGGATAACTCAAGTTCTGATGAAGAATTTCCTGTGTGTTTGAAACTAATTATGTCGAAAAAGTAACGGAAAAAAAAGATTGTAATAAGAATGAATTCAATTCTATTCATGGTGAACCATTATTTTTAGGACGTTTCTAATGTAAGTCCGTTTTCGAAAATATAATATCTCTATTGAAGCACATTAAAGGAATCACATACTTAAGTTTTACAACTCTAAAAGAGGGTTTAACAAACAATGGGTCCTCTTTATTTCGGATAACGACAAAACAATAAACTTTTTTAGAGATCTAGAAAATTCCTTTTCTGTTACCTTCCGTAAATTTTTTTCTTAGTCCTTCGATGATGTTATCTTATTCTTTTTGATTTTCCTTAAAATTGAAGAACTAGTGTTTTTCCTTTATAAAATATAAGGAAGGATCAATCAAAGAGGATGGTAGACGAGTAAATTTTTAGGATTAAATGTTTATTTCTACACATCCTTTCTTTTTAGAAAGAATTGAGTCTTCTTTCTGCTATTTGTTTTTGAATTCTTAAAAATCTAGACTCCAGATTCAAGTATTTGGGTAATTCTAGTTTCTTTTTCTTGTCTTTCTAATTGTTTTGATAATTTTAATGTATTTAAAGTGCCTTAATTTTACATAAAAAATATTCTAAGTGGAAGTCAAGACGAACATGCGTCCTTACCTCAAGAAATAGAGTTCTTTAAATGCCTGAAGAGTTAAAGTTCCATCTGTAAAATTCAGCAATATTCTTTCTAGCATCAATTGTATAACTTGGTGTTTTGTCATTGATCTCTATCTTATCGTTTTCAATTGAGTTCACAAGGTATATGACAAGGGGGGGAAATTTCCTTTAGATAGCAAAAGTATTTTAAATTTTTACAGTGAAATAGAAGGGAAAGGCTTTTTGCCTTTTTGTTGAAAAAACCTCATAAAATTTTTGAAGTTTGCGAAAGCATTTGGAAAAAAATGTGTTTTAATAAATATTTCAACAAATTATCTTATTGTATATGTCAAATTTATCAAAAACATCTTAATCGGTCAATTACAAAAATTACTCAAGAAACTTAAAGCAGAAGAAAAAAGCTCTCCACCTTACTTTAAAAAAAAGTTTTGAAATTTGTGATTTTAACCCCTAATGAAGGACCCTACCTAATGTTTATTTACTATGGCTGTTTTCATTCAGCTATCTTGCCCTAGTCACGTACAAAGAAGCCTCCCAATTCTCTTACTTTCTATAACATCCTCACGAAAACGACCGAAAATTCATTTTTACATCTTCTCACGTATCTGCAATTCTTTTTTTTATATACTCATTTACTTGTTTTATCGTATTTAAAATATTTGGTACTCTGAGAATACAAGAAATTAGTGTAGTAAATGATAATATTTTCTTGTTCCTTAGGATGTGCTTCTAGTATTGTCTGTATTTAGCAAAGATAGAAAATTTAGAAATTCAATTATTTTTTTCATAATTGTGTGCACAAATCAATGGTATGGATTACACAGTAGCGGATGGAGCACATTACAAACGTATCTATGATTATCTATCTTATTGTTTGCTAGTATTTTCCTCCTTATGGCCGTAATTATTTTGTTTTTTAAGCACTTACAAGGATAAGCATTCTATTTTGTGCTTTTGAATTTTTCACTACTTGCGCTAAGCTGCATTAGGAAACATATGCTTGATGAAGATTAGGTTTGGATGAGAAGATGACAATAGATTCTGTGCATACATTTTATATCGACATTCATATATTTAACACACATGCTGATCTTCTATGTGATTTTTATTTTTATAACCTCAATTAAATTTAAGATACCACTTCTGTTTTAGATCATCGGTTAACATCCTCGAAAAGCTTAAAGTTAAAAATTAAAGCCTACAGATCATATATTAAACTTTGTAAAGATTTAGACAGTTTAAGGAGGGAAGGGTATCCTACATTTCGCTATAAATGTAGAGAGGAATGGATTAGGTAAAAACTCAAGTGTAATCATGTGTTCCTCAGAGTGCCCCAAAAAGTGGTGTGGCGAGCAACAGTTCTGTCCTATATGTAGCGGTTGATCTGATGTTAATCTAAAACAAGAAGTAATTTACACTGAATATAGGTTCTTTTTCTGCTGTACCTGTTACCATTGATGAATAAATGTTTTTATTAACATATTTTTGTGTTTTAAGGGTTCTTAAAATATTTTCGGCAAAAGGGTATGCTAGCTGCAATAAAAAGTATTTCACAGGTATTTTTAAAAAAACCTACGGGTTTTCTGCCCCTATGAACCATTGGAAGCTAAAGATCTTGAACTAAGACACAGAAAAGATCTCTAATAAAAGATATAAGCATCTTATTAAAATTAATCACCCAGATGTATGAGGTCTCCTATTTAGCTAGTAAAATCAACGAAGGCAAAGCTTTTGTAGAGTAAACCGATGAACCCAACTTTTCGAAGATTCAAGCACCAATTATTTTTTCCTTTTCTTAATGACAATTAACCCAAATCATAGTTCCATTTCCCCATTACTACTCATTACATGAATTCCTGATATTTCTATTTGAATATTTGTCTTTGTTTGCATACAAGTGATTGGAACTTTTACAAACCCTACGTTACAATAACTAGAATAATATGCATCTTCATTGATGTGCATTTTATCCTGTTTTTAAAATAACTTTGAGAACCAATCAACCTTTCTTACGTATTGTTTCGTACGAAAAAAATATCTTACATCCTTCTATTATCGAGCATCCCTTTAGAGTTTTTTATAAAGCGACACAATTTACTTGTACATTCAAAAACGTTTAATTTTTTTTTATTTTTATCCTTATGTCATGTATCTTCTGTAATCTTGCCAAAATAACAAAAAAACATCATCTATGAAACTCAGCATACTTTTTGCATATTAGATAGGTTTCCCACAAGTAAAGGTCATATACTAGTTATACCCAAAGCACATAGCGAATATCTACATCTTTGTAAAGATGAAGATATTCTGATACACTTCTTGCTATAAATATATATGTTACAAGGCTGGATTACAAGAAATATAACATTTGCAGAACAATGTTCATATTCAGGAATTTTTTCCGTGCCCTTCCCATAATGTCCATCGTCCGATAGCGTATCAAATTGTCTCAAAGTTAATTGGTCTAAATCCACCACCTACGATGAGGAATATCAAAACGAAATTGAGATTTTTAAAAATAAACTAGCTAATTAAAGTTCAAATATTTTTTTATATATAAAATGAGCTTCTCTTTTTGATATCTAAGGAGGGTAGTTTTACAAAGAACTTAAAGAAAAAGTTCAAAACTAGGTCTTTAATTAGTTCGAGGTTGTGGTATGACTTTCCACATAATTTTTTATTGTTTTTAAAAATTTTTATTTTAACCCAAAAAGAAGAAGAAGAATGCAAAGGGGAACTATGACTAATAAAATCTTTTAATTCAGTTTCTATCTGTAAAGCATTTTAGGGGAGTAACCTCAAGGGAGGACTCTCAGAATGTATTAAGAAAATTTAAATATAAAAACATAATTGTGAGCTTTTACAATTTTTAAAAATAAAATTATTATTTTTTTGTATTTTTTAAAGTTAACAATAAATTTTTGCTGGAAGATATTAATTACTTTTTAAGTAAGTCCAATATTTTAATTACAAGTAATTTTTCAAACTATTTTATACGTTAAAATATTCTAAAAAATGGCTATAGGTTCGAAAGTTGGTTTAAAGCCGTCATACAGGACGGAGGTAAGAATGACCCTGATAAGAGAAAAAAAGAACAAATAGAATAATAATTTAATTTTTAATAAAAATTCGGTTGATGGTTGCTTTGGGGTCCTATTTTTTTAAAAAAGTTCAACCCCTAGAATGAAATTAGCTGAACTTTTTAGACAGACTGAAACGAGCAAGATTACTTATTACCTCATTGTGTCTCTAAATCTTATTAACATGACCCCAAATTGTGTGAGTGTAGTAAGTTGATGCATATTTAAAAGGGTAAGATAAGACATGGAATCGATGGCCGTTGGAGATGTTATGTTAAGAACTGCCGAAAAAAACAAAGTCTTTCTGAGAAATACGATGTTCTTTTAACTCTCATGTTTCCATATCAACTACATTAAGAATTATTTACATGTATTGTATGGGAGTATACACACAAGTTTCATTGTTGAAGAATTGGACGTAAGTGGGGCATTCTGTGTATACGGTTTGTATAGATCATCTTTTAAAAAAGCTGACAGTAGATATTACAATGATACATTTAACAAATTAGGTCCTGATGAAACCATTGTTGAAGTCGATGAGACCCATTATACACAAGGAGAGACGGGAGAGGACGAATTTTTGGCTGGGGAAAAAGTATGGATAATAGGTGCTATCTGCAGACGTACGAAAAGAATCGCACTAAAAGTTACGCAAAGAAGGCGTAGTAGTGATCGTATTTTCTTTTATTAGTGATTTTGTAAGTCTAGGAACTCATATTGTCATAGATTGCTGGAGGGGATATTCACAATTGTGTAATAATGGATATATTCATAATACTATAATCATAACTTACACTTTATATCCTGATAATCCTTGATCATACTAGAACAATAGAAAAGATTATGGAGGATTTCACAAGGACTGGTTGTCAATACCAATGATTTTTCTTCCATCGTTAAGCGCAAACAGATATGTTTTTACTTAAATATGGGATTAGTCAACGTTTCTGCAAGTTCATTACATATTTATTCATTAAAATACTTAGTTTTTTTTTTCAAAAAATAGGGCCCCAAAAGCTACCGGTCACCACCAAAAATTCTGTACTTTAAACTTTCATGCTTATGAACATAAAAAAACTATAGTTTCATACCAAATTTTAATTTTTGTAGTAATTTTTCATACTTTTTTCAACACTTTTTCCCGGTTAAAACTATTTTAACCGGAATACCTGGAAGGGATTAAATTTTCAGGAAAATCATCTTTTTTTAAAGAATTTGTTTTTTGGTACCACAGTTGTTTTTAATTTTAAATTATTCAATAAGATTCTTCCTCAGTTTTTGATAAGTACTTTTTGACATTAAGCAGTCATTAAGAACTCTTTGCTCATAGCCTCTGGCTAGATATTCAAAAAGCTAAAAATTTGTCATTTATCGGCTTTTAAGGCAAATCCATATAAACAGACAGCCCTCTTTTGTGCATTGTACATCCGCCAACCAAAGTCCGCCTATCAACATGGGTATTATACTTATATAACAGATTATATCACCACAGTAAATGCACTGGTTTTCTTTTTCCTAAATTCTCATCAATTAGATATTCATTTGATGATTCACGATGAAAAGATTTCACGTTGGTTGTCTTCGTAATTTGTACAAAGCATAATGGTAAAAAAATATTTTTTTTTTTTTTTTTTAGTTCCAATTTTGATCGTGGAGAGGGCATTGAGCCAGTAACCATAAAACTAAATTAAAAGTTACTTAAATTGAGATGAATCTGTAACTTGAATAATTTCTAAATGAATTTAAAAAATAAGTATATTTTGAACATTCGTTTAAAAAATTGAACCCCGACGATTAGTTGAGTCCCATGGCTCAGTGGGAGAGAATCCAGTCCGAGAGGATAATGGTTACGGTTCGAATCCTGTGGGACTTGAATAGTATTCCGAAGGAGAGCTAGACTAAGTAGGGTGAAAGGTCCTGCGGATATGACCTATCGGAAGGACTGCGCACACTGCTCGAAACAGGTGGGAGACTTGAGTCCAATTCACAGTGAGTTGGTAGTGTAAGAGGGTGTGCTTGCAATCTGTCTGAAGATATGGGCCGACTATACCAGTACGATGATGCTCTCTCCCCGGGTTACTTACCACGCCCGTTAATACTGTCTACTGTGGATCTACATGTTGGCATGGTTAGGGCAAAAGATAGTGGGTAGGTTCTCCGGAATCAAAGCCCAGATGGTATGATAAAAGGCTACTTAAAAGGAGGGGGTTTTAGTGAGTAGGAATCTCACAGTACTCGAGTGGGACTGAACCACAGTTCATCCACCAGAGTCTCTATGAAGATTTCCCATCCTGGGCATCAAAAAGAAAAAAAAATGATTAATTATGTCTATGGTGTTTCAACTAAATGAGATTTTTTGAATGGGCACTGTTGTGATATGTCATGTATTCTAAAATATAAAAAATTTTAAATAAATACCCTTAACTCATTATATTATACAGGCACGTAGCTTGCACTCTCTCATTTATCCCTCTAAGGGAACGCAGTCCTTGTATAGTTTTAATAAATCAATTAAAATTATTTATTAAATCTCGCACGTGTCCTGACATTCTCATGAAAATAGAAGTGCGTGTGATGATTGGCGTATATTATAATTGAGACCACAACTAAGTTAAAGTATGTCGTCATGCTGACATACAAACATTATCCTTCTAAAGATCTAAAAAAGATTAAAAAAAAATACAAGACTTCTGATTCTATGAGCATCAAAAAATAAATAGTGCCATGGAAACATCTGAGGGCTTAAAACGCAAGTTTCTCATATTTTTTGCACATTACAGGATTTATCAAAATATTTTATCTTTCTAATTAACTAAAAAAAAGTAAAAAAATTGTTCGATTTTAAATTTGAGTTTTAAACAATAAAAATACAAATAAAAATTACTTAAAAAGAAATTTCAGACGAAATAGCTAACAAAAAAAAGCTTGTAAAACAAAAATAAAACGAATTTAAACGATAGTTTAATTTCAGTGACCACAATCAGACACAAAGGAGGCATTTTCCTCAGGTTCTTTGATTTGGGAGTTCTTCCACTTGATCTTAGTACTTGGGATAGTTTTCTCCTCATTGCTTGAGATAGTTTTCTCCTCAGTACTTGGAATAGTATTCTTCTTGACGCTTAGTATATCGTCATCCTTAGTGCTTGGTACACCCTATCAGAACTTACACTAGTATCTACAGGACATGTATCATCCTTTTTTCAGCATAAGTGGGAGAAAGGAAAGGAGAGGCAAGTATTACAGGCAAAGTAATAAGAGCACAAACCTTTGATAATTGAGAAATTTTCATGGGGTAACATTCAATTTTTCTTTTATACCCTTTAATTTACTTTTTTATTAAAAAAAAATTTACAATTGAAGCTTTTAATTTACATTCAAAAACGTAATAAATTTTTTTTTTTAAATTTATTCTTAATAAAAGTACTATCAGAAGATTTTTATGTATTGGAAATAGTTTTAAAACATTTCTATTTATATTTTAAGCGAAACCTTAAAAACTACAAAATAATAATTAACCTTTTAATTGGATTCAAAATTTTATAGTAAATTAAAATATAATGTTCTTAGAAAAATAGTTTTACGAAACTTTAGCTCGGCTAACAAATTACCAGTCCTCCTTAGCAAGACAAGTATTAAAATAATTTAAAACTGTAGTGAGGTAAATTAAGTCAATGACTTATAAATACTTGTTGATGACTTGGTAATTGTCACTGGACTGTTTTAAAGTAACTTAATTATAAAAAGAAAATAAAGTATCTCATGTTCTAACTTATTACATTATTAATCTTCTATTCTTGATGAATATGTTTCAGAACAATTTTCTTTGGAAAGAAAACCTAAATTGATTCAACCTTGTTATATTATTTGGATAAATTTCTAATTTAAAAAAAACAATTTTGTAAATTTGGGTCATATATTTTGAATATAGGCAGACTTTAAATGGGGGCGGGGTTTTTAAGTGAGGCCGGAATCTCACAGTACTCGAGTGGGACTGAACCACAGTTCAGCCACCAGAGTCTCTATGAAGATTTCCCCCTACCTGTGGCACCAAAAAAAAAAAAGAGACATTTCTTTTCTAACCAAAAAGTTACAAATTTTAAATAATCTTTTTGTTAGGCTATTCTATTTTTTGTGGCTTGTCGTAAAGGCGATAACATCTTTTCAAATTTTTTGCATTCAAACTGTTTTTCAAAATATTTAACAAAAATTTGAATCCCCAGGAAATTTAATTACATTTTTCATCATTTTTAAATTACATGACTGAATTTTCTACTTTTTACGAGGTTAAGTTATTCTATTTTCTCCAATACATTTTATTCTAATACATCATGTTAAAGAAATTTAAACAAAGCACGATCTTCTTAAAAACCTTTAAGTCATATGTTAATAAAAGATTTAAGCTATTGTTTACGATGGCATTTGACAAGGCATGCAGCAAGAATGCTACGTCTTTTATTTAAAAAGTAATTTTTTTAATTCTTTGTAATAGAACTTTTATTTACATTACGTTGAAGCTAATACTTCTTGCTTATGAAGTTCGTCTTCTTTTGAATTGAAGACTGTATGTGTGGGACTTTATCACATAATGATGACCTTTCAGATAAAAACAAATCATTTTAGGCCATATCATCTCTGAGACCTGATCTGCTACAAACATTGTTTCAGATCATCCCAAAAAGTATTTTAAGATCTTTATTCTCATGAACATGAGTTAATAGGGAAGAGCAAGGGATAATTTTATTAATAAATAGTTTAGTCTTTGTATATCCACCCCGTTCTTTTTATATTATAGAACGTATCCTTTTAGGAGGATACGTCAGTATGATCATATATTCGGCTTAAAAACGCAAGTTATCAACAGTAGCATGGTTAACAGGTAGAATAAAAAGAAAGCCGAAGGGGAATTGTTGTCAATGGGCCAAAAAAAAATCTCAAGCATCGAAATCGTGAAAAAAAGGTATCTTTAAGAGCAAATATATAGGCCACGGTCTTAGGACTACTTTAGAATGTTAACATAATGTTTAATAAGGTACCTTGCCTATACCGGACCGTAATTACTTATCGGACCGTAATGAAAAAGGAAAAAAATTCCGATCCCTTTAATTTTAGGAGCAACAATAAGTATTACGTCTTTTTCTTTTTTGGACTTAAACTTCCATATAAATCGTAAAAGGTCTTCATTATGTAAAGATTGGTTAATTCCTGTTTATGACGCGAATACCTTTTTGTTAGTAACCAGAACCTTTAATTTTTGAGGGGATGAATAGCAGGATTTATAAAACTTTAGTTGTGGTTTACTGTGGAATAAGATAAACTTTCCATTTCATCTAAAGCACTTTTATAAGATCTCATTCATCAGTTATAATAACACTTCCTGGGTGTACATTTCAGAAATGACATTATCATCGTTTCTTTGTTCTATCCATCACAGGAACAATAAAGTGCGATTGGTTACCCTTTCTACGCCACCACACCATGTCCAGAGGAATGTGCACCTCTATTATATTTAGCCTTAAAAAAAGACTTTCATCTAGTCTTATAACATAGATAGACTGATTGTCTTGATCATACCCACCAATCTTATCATTTAAGTAGTTATATAATTGACAATCAACGTTCTAATCATATATGCATACTCAGTTACTGTGTTTTTATCGATATTTAATTCATGAAAGTGTCTCCCAAGTTAAATTATTTATACATTAATTAAAAATAAGTTACAAATTTAAGTCTCGAAAATAAAAGGAGTGTTATGTCTTATTGATTCGTAAATGTACATAGTCGTTTACAAATCTAAAACCGCACCCATCGATGTTCGATTTTTTTTTTACATGTCTCAAACATGGATTATCTGGACATTTGAAGATGCGCAACGTTGGTGAATAATCAAGGCCTGCAAAAAGATATTTGATCTACAGGATATAAACCATTTCGTCAACAACTTTCTTCGTAAATTTTAAGTCCAACATTCATCGCTGTTAAATATTTTTTGCACATCGATAATTTTTTCAAAAAAAGTCTTGCCCAAGGGGGGGACCCTTAAAAAAATTCATTACGGTCCGGTATAGGGAAGCGTACCCTTAATAAAAAAGGGAGGAGGGAGTGCTGCCCCTTCGTAATCTTTTTTTGTGGTTTTATAAAGCATTGTATTTTCATGTTTATTCAATTCGAATCTGAAAGTTTACTAAGGACAAGCAATAAAGTAAACCTGAGACAAGCTTCAAACTTTTTTTTAAGAATTTCATGCTAGATTAATGATGTCGAGTATATGAGAAGAAAGGAAAGTTAAATGTTAGCATGAGTAAACGAAAAAAAACAATGTAGAAAAAATTACCTAAGAATTCACAATATAGCTTTAATGCTTAAAACTATATGTACTTGTCATGTCTTGACAGACATCATTTCTTATTTATTATGTTTAAATTTATTTATTTAAAACTATAAAATAGGAGTACGCGCCTTAGAGAGTTAGTTGAGAGCCATACATAACAGACGCCAACATTATATGAAAATATATATGTTTAGTGATGTCTTAATATAAGAATGACTCATCAATGATTTTTTTTGAGGATAGCAGAGTCAGTGCTAAAAAAATCTTTGCAAGACTACCTCACTGTCCAAGAAAAAGGGGAATGGACCCCTGTGGAGAAAAACAGAGGACGCCACTCTAAAACTCCACCCTCCCCTTTAAAACTAACATAAAAACCTTGTTTGTTTATAATTTGGTCTACTGGTTAGAAGAGGGAGGAGTTTATGGAGTAAAATTATTTTAAACGTGATCGATTTTTTTTAAATTTATTATATTCGTTGGATGAGAATCATCCAGTTAAGAGTTTTAATAGTTACAACAGAATGAAGATGTAAGTTTCTTGTGTGTTTTCGGGCTAAAATGATTGTTTTCAGAAATGAATATATAAACTAAAATTTATAAATAAATATGTCTTTTAAAAAACGCTTCTCTTTAAACAAACCTAAGCGGACCGGGGTGCGACCATCCCAGCAATATTAATGCATTTATCTAACTCAAAAAAAAGATTTGAGCTTAACAGGTTCCATGAATCTTTAAGGCAACAAAAAAGGAGTATCATTCGTGTCGATAAAAGGGTTTATTCATCAAGATCTCATGCAAAACAAGTATTTAAATATGAAGTTTCAAGATAATGAAAACAATTATTTACGTAGCATAAGATCTATCTCTAGGTTAAAAATCAAAAAGGGGGCTGTCTGTAAGGATAAAATCAAGATTTTTAAGACTAACAACCTATTATAACAAGATTTAGGTATATCTAGTGTTGGTTATGTTCATACAGAAAAAATCAAGCAACTGATTTCTGTTGAATTTCAAAACATAATACATCAAACAAAGGTATCGAATATGAAGGTCAGTCAGAATTTGAAAGAGTAGGCTATGTAGATTGGAAGTTGATGTCGACAAAAAAACATTCTTACCGCTAAACAAGCATTAGATTTATTAACTGAAACAACTTATCTCTCAGAGATACAATGAATTGTTATTAATGAAGTAAAAGATGCTACCTAAATTTTTTTTACTTTTAAAGAGGGAGGGGGTAAAGTTTTGCGAGTAACAGCAAGTAAAAAGAAATAAAAATATTTATTGGTAAATAAAATATCTCTGAAAGAAAAGCTAGAAGAAAACAGCATTAAAAACTTCCGAGAAAAAACATCCAATTGCGGGATTACACTCGAGCATGCCGTTAGGCCTTGCTTTAGGAGATCAGTAGGGTCCCTTAGGAAACCATTTATTTCGACCTTAACAAGGTCGGGCCACTACATTACGTAGTGTGAGGGAAATGATTCCTAATGGAGCTTACTGGTGGACTCACACCACCATGCAAAGTGCTACGGCATCAGCGGGAGGCCAGGCGTTATGGTTTTTAAAGAGAAAACCACCAAAATCATACTCAGTATTTAATTCACCAAACAGGTCAATGGCCAGTTAGATACAATCTGGTTACTCATACGTCGTGCGATAGATCTTAACTCACTGTACAGCTAACCCCGTCTCAGCCACTGGAGGCTTCTATCATATGAGGACAGTAACAAGCAATCATACATATACAGGGAAGATATTTATTTTACGATTTATAACGCTAGAAAAGCTAGCCCGTTTGAAACGGGTCTTTCAAACACCTTTCTTTTTTTTCCGAAAATATTTTATCTTTTTTAGCCTTCCAACTCTTATTTTTTACAGAACAACAGCATTAATTTAAAATTGCAGATTTGACTTCAGATTAATACAAAGTACACACAAAAATGCTTGTTATACAAAAAAAATTGAAATTTTTTTACTTAAAAAGTGTCTTAAGCTAATCAGAACTTTAATTTTTTTGGTGTTTTCTAAAAATAGGGGTTAAAAAATTAAATGTGAAATCCTTTTCGTAATATGATGGAATGATGATATCATAGCTATCCCGTTTAAAAAACGGGAGTGTTTGTATTATGCCCGTTATCTTGAATTATTTTTAAAATTTTTATTTTAAGTTCAATTTCTATAGTTTACAAAAAAATCCCCAATCGTTTTATAGAAAAAGGCTTTAAATTCCTATGAAATAGACATGAAAATGCTTAAAAATCATTTGAAGTCAAATATCAAACTATTGCTTCATTTTAAACAATATTGTAGACTTAAATAATTTTAATTTTTTATGTTTTGTTTTGTCTTAGGGTTTGAAAATTATAAAAATAAAAATTTTTTACATAGTAAAATATACTAATGTTTTGTTAGAGTCATTTTAGATCGACATTTAACACATTCTCTTTCTTTTTGCATTATTGTCCATTAAAAAGAACGGAATAGAAGGCTGTACCATAACCGGGCACACGTCCTACACTAAGATCCGTTCTCCACGGAGGAAATGCCAGAAAAAAGGGTTCAATGCTATACGTATTTTATTAAAACTCTTGCGAGTTCCCTGGTTTTCTGTTCATCATCTTCTTAGGGGTTAGAGGTAGAATTTATTTGGGAGTCCCATAGCTCAGTGGGAGAGCATCCAGTCCGAGAGGATAGTGGATGCGGGTTCAAATCCAGGGTGGGACTCAAAACTTTCAAGGTGAGACTTGAATAGTATTCCGAGGGAGAGCTAGACTAAGTAGGGTGAAAGGTCTAGCGGATATGACCTATCGGAAGACTGCACCACTGTTCGAAACCAGGTGGAGACTTGAGTCCAATTCACAGTGATTGGTAGTATAAGAGGATGTGTTTTGCAATCAGTCTGAAGATATGGGGCCGACTAAACAGTACGATGATGCTCTCTCCCCGGGTTCTTAACCACGCCCGGGTAAATACTGTCTACTGTGGATCTCATGTTCGGCATGGATTGGGGCAAGGCTAGTGGATAGGTTCTCTCGGAATCAAAGCCCAGATGGCTATGATCGTAGCTCCGCCTCACGAGGGCTTACTTAAAAGGAGGAGGGTTTTAGTGAGAAGCATCTCACAGTACTCGAGTGGGACTGAACCACAGTTCACCCACCAGAGTCTCTATGAAGATTTCCCCCTACCTGTGACACCAAAAAAAAAAAAGGTAGAATTTATTAGAAACAAAAGTCTTATAGACATTTTGCAGAATAAATAAGAAAATATAATTGTCGAGATAGAATCTCTATTATTCTATCATAATTAATAATCAAATTTTTGTGTAAAAAATATATAATTTTTACCCCATGCAAGAATTCACAATAAAATGTTTAATTTCAACAATAATTTTAAAATGTGGGATTAATAGCACAAAGACTCAGGTCAATTTATTCAAAAATCTCTAAATTTGTTCTTTTTGGAAAAAAACTGAAATCAATGGGGGAAAAAAATCTTCAAACGTTTCTGGATTTCGAGGTAGGTTTGAGGGAAAAACTATTTTTATAGAGTTTTTTGAAGTTTCCAAGAAATATTTGATATTAAAAAGCTAATAGGTGATTCAAAGCTTTTTATACTTTTACAATCTAATTAGAGCTAGAAATGAAAAATGCTTAAATCGTAAGACTTAAACCAAAGTGTTAAATATACAGGAAAAGATGTTTAGTTCAATCGCTTTGGGCATAAAAAATGGGGAAAACAACGTAAAGCGACAGTTCGGCCTTTTTTAAAAACTATATAAAATAAAGATAAAAAATGTGTACTATTTTGGAATGTTGTAGATCGCCGTAAACCCTCGAGGCCCAGGACTACAAATTGTCTAAAGGATGGCATCGAGCCTTACAACAACATATTCAAAACATCTCATCCAATATTGGTATTTTTGATGAAGAGTTACTTAAAGAGATCTGCTTCAACAAAAAAAAGTACTAGATATACTTTATTTTAGATAAACAGGAAAAAAATTAAAGAAAGACGAATGTTTAAAACGAATTGTTGAAATTTTAACACCTATGAGCCTATAAACTTTCTTAAAAGCTGTATCCATTATCTACAATAGCCAATTAAGATGGATTAATTTTTGTTTTTTTCTTTTTACATGACGTCACATATACGTGTATGCATACACGTATATGTGACGTCATAAAAGGGCCGAACTGTCGTCCACAGCCTTGTGTCCACCCGTATTTGATTGATTATGAATTCTTGAACTAAACAGTTATGTTTTTTTCCAGGTTTTTTGAAATCACACCCTAAACCATAATGCTACGCATACAACTGACTATCTTACCAGCGCTTTTTTGGTTAGTCTTAATTTGCATCTTGTCACATCTGGTCCAAGATAATCTACGAACTTCATTTTTCGTAACAATAAGGACATTTAACTAAACGCTGACAAAAATGTTTTTATTCCGTAGACAGCAAAGAATTTCTCGTTTCTGTATCATAATTTTAAATTCATTCATATAAGCATTTAATATAAGTACACAGACAAAGTAAGAGAAGTATCTCCTACCTTTTGAATGGAAGAGAGCAATTTAAATAGTGCTTCTTTGATACTCGCATAACACAATCAATTTTTTATTTATCACTCCAAAAAAATCATTTAGTTTAACATCGTAATGTATTTAATTAACTTGAAAAAATATTTTCTTATACAATTTTATTAAGAATAGAGTATTGGTATTTTTTTCAACAACCAATAATCTTTTTACGTATCATCAAGGCTAGTAAGTCCTAAATTTTTTAAATTAAAAAAAAACAAATAAATTTTAAACATGTTACATCTGTAAAAACATATTGTTACAGCAAGCTATTTATTTTTATAATCTAGAGGTGTTTATACTATAAAATATACGCTCAGCATCAATTTTGCAAGCGTAGGCGGGCTTACGTACGGACTATAAAAAAAAATTGAAAAAAATTGTCTCTAAAAATAAAATTGACTATGAAGAGAAGCATTGAGTTAATGGAATGTTCCTGTAGAAATTCGTTCTAACGAGAAAAGTTCTGTTTGTGTATCAAGGTCCCAAATACTACAAAACTGAGGAATTTTGGGATAACGCTAAAGTGGTCATGCTTTATCAAATCATGTAAAGAATTTTTTAAGTTCAACCTGAAGATAAAAATTTTTTCAATAGCAGGAGCATAGTCATAAAGCTTTGACTTCGTCTGAGGTAGGCTTTTGTTTTTGGAGAAGGATTTTGTCTGATAATATTAAAACTAGAAAGACGAAAAACGATATTATTTGCTTTGCTTCCATCATGCTGATGATTCAGAAAAGACCAACAATTTCCGAAGATGGAAAGCATAAAAAAAAAATAAGAAGGTTGCAATTCTTATCAGGTAATTACGGATTTTCAAGTAATTATGATTATCTGATGAACTGTTGCTTTACAACACTCCGGGGAAAAGTTATGTACGTATAATTGTTGATGTTTGTTTTAAAATTTTATAAATTTAACCCTAATAATATAGTTCATGAAAACCCTTTAAACAACAATAATACGCATTAATTTAAACTATTTTTAGTAGAAGAAATTCGTATCTATAACTCTTCATGTCTATTTATTTAATAAATTATGTTAAATCTTTTCTCCAAAATTTCATTAAGAAGGGTAACTCCTACATTCGGATTGTGCGATGATTTTTGAGAAATTTTAATGGGTCCCCATTATCTCTGACTGGAACGGTAAACTTGAGCTGCTTTATTTTTAAATTAAAGTATCTTAAAAATCATTTAAATTTGTTTCGTTGAATAAAGGAGATTCGTTCCACTTTCTTCATAAACTCTTATTAACATTTAAAAACTGTAATTCTTTAAATATAAGGTCTTTTAATAGAGATACAGTGATTTTGTGTTGTATAGAGTGGAATGGTTGCTTTAGTTAATAATGTTTTTTAAATCACATCTCTTGTGAAACATATCACTCTTATAATATATTTTAACACTTTAAACTAAACATGTTTTTGAGTTCTAACATAAATTCTTTTCTTTCTCCTCATGCAACAATGGTGTTTTGTTGAAAAATAATGTGAAGTTCTACCTCTAAGTTTAATAACATATATAATTAAAATTGTTATACCAACGTCAAATATAAATCATAGCCCTAATTTTGACCATAAAAAGAGTTTCAAATGATACTACTTCATGGCATACGTATCCTAAAACACAGTCTAGGCCCTTTCTATCTTGTCTCTCTGATTTCACTAATGTATTTCCAGATGGTTTATATGCTCTATCGGAGATTCTAAGGGCATTCTTTCAAGGTCATCTTAAGGATTTTTTAATTTAACAATATTATGTCTAAGTTCAACTTCCAATACCATAGCTTTCTCTGATCATAACATTTGATTTTCTAAAATGATAGTTGCTGTAACAAGATTCTTATTACTTCAAATCAAACTTTTCATGCTTTAGTAGTAAAAGTGATAATTTTTTCGTATCATAAAGGATCAAAATCATACTTTACACCATATTTATTAAATAGAATCTCTTTTTTAATCAATAAATTACAATTGGAAATTTCTATCACATTATTATCAATCTTTTCGATTAAACTTTTAATTACTATCTGTGACTATTTTTTAAGGTTAAGATTTAGTTCAAACTCGAGATTGAATCTAGAAAATTTACTTACTTTAACTGATACGCTTCTTAAATTTCTTCTATAAAAAAATTTCAATGTATTTCACTTAAATGATGGCAAATGACTTAGATAAAATAAAATCACAAAGTAAATCAGAGAAAAAAAAAAAGAAAATCTCTTAAGATCGTTTCTAAAAAAAATAATATATTAAGTCTCTTTTTGTATCGATGCTTTAGTCATTGTTATGTAGAGATTTAGGTGAAGAATATTTATTAATAGATTTATTCTTTTTAGGCTCCCTTGTTTGGGTTTCAGGTAATTTAATATTTAAATGTGATATTTAAAATATCACAAAACACAATAAACAAAGATCCAAGAATATAAAAGTTATAATAGATCATTTAACTTGAATGATCTATTATTACATGACAAGTCATACTTGTCCGTTAGTAGTGTTGTCATGTCCTGCATAGGGGGTAAAAATAATATTTATCCAGGACATTACTATTTTGTTAAGAAGTATAAAAAACTTTTTTATTTTTTATCACGAGATATTACAACTTGAAACTTGTTTGGAATAAAATGAGGATTCCATCTGATTCCATTAAAAAAATAGATATCTCTTCTTTGAATGATCTCTTCTCTCGTACTAACATTAGAATTTCTTTTCCTTCTCCCCGGTCATAACATTGTTCTTCTTGTCTTCTTTCTTTGTCAAAACATTGTTCTTCATTGTCTTCTTCTTTTGTTAATTCTTGTAGTGATGTATTATCTTTTGTCTCCGTGGGTTGAATTACAATCTCTGTCTCTTCATTTCAGGTATAGCTTTCTCTATAGTTGAAAATAAAAATAGCCTTCATGAGAAGAAAAAAAATCTTATGTGATATTCTTGTAAAATGATTTGTATCTTACTTAAATACACCTCACTGATCTTAAAAATACTTGATAAAAGAGAAAGTCTATTTCAAAAGAATGCTTTAAAAGTAGTAACAGATGAAATCAAAAATATAAAGTATCTTACAGATGATATAGAAGTTTCCTATGGTGTGTTGTGAATCCCATAGAAATTAATTAAATGATCACATCTTTAGTCAGATAAAAACTTTTGGCTAAAGTAGAGTCTGATGTACAAAAAGGGGGGTCGTCAAAAATTTTTTTTTTTTGCCCCTGTTTTTTAAACAAATTTTTGCAATAAAAACACACTCGACCAATCAAAAATTTGAAATCAAGAATGGAAAAAAGTGAATAAAACATATTTTAATTCGTTTTAGTGATTTTCTCTTTCATTTGATGCACATATAACTCAATAAATATACTCACATAACCTTTTTGTTCTGCATCTAAGCGGGATTGAATCTTTTAATAATCTTTAATTACCGTCTATAAATAAGTATGAATTCCCGTATTAGGGCATTTAAAATACAGGAATTATTTAACTCTGAACAAATAAAGAGATTGAACTTTAAATGTGAAAAATGTATAAGCTTTCCTTTATCATAATACATAATTGATCTTGAGTTTTATAAAGGTAACTAAAGAGGGGTTAATGTTAATTTATCTCTTTATACCTGAATGATTACTATTCTTTTTTCATCTGGGCGTTCTCAAACCAAACCTAATCTTCTTACTCAAATGACCCCTATTGTACACTTCTTTTTACCCTATTTTGGTTTCATCTATTTCTACTACAATATTTTCCTCCTATGGTTAAAGTGACCTCATGTATCTACCATAAACCTCAAATCTTTTTGGAAGTTTTGTAGAATTCTTGATTTCCCACATTTCAATGCCTAAAATATTCTTAATAAGCTTAGTACAAGCTCGAAATGACTATAGATTTATTATTTTGATTGTTTTCATATGAGACACTTAACTTTATTATTAAAAAAATGGTATCACACCACAAACAAAAATCGTATTTACATTTATTAAAGTACATTCGTTGAGCATTACATTAGCTGTGATCTCAGACTTCGAATATCCGTATTTTAGTCTTTTGACCACATCTTTTACAATCCTGGTTTAATTTTGTTTCAAGCAATCTCTAAAAAGAATGTATTCTTCTTCATTCATCATTCTAATCTGTTGAAATAGCATTTTGCGGGGCAAAAAAAAAAAATTTTTGACGACCCACTTTTTGTACATCAAACTCTACTTTAGCCAAACTTTTTTTCATCTTTGTTTTTAATAGCAAAACAACAGTTCTGATTTTAATGACGTTCTGCTTTTGCCCAACAGAAATCATCGATGCTGTACAAAACCTATAAGTTATATTAATAATATGTCATTTATATTTTTATTCTATCTTCACATTCCTTCAATTAGAATATGAAAAATAAAAAGATTGACTAATTAGTCTATTTAGTCTATTATGAAAGATAGGAGTGCTATAAAAGCTGAGGGATTCGCATAAATTCTCAGATTGTCCTAAAGATTAAATCTATCTAACTTGAAAAATTACTATTTATAGCTTCTTTCCTTAAAATTCTAAGGACTATTTAAAGAGTCTTTTTAAGACTAGAAAGTAGATGTTTGTCTTACTGTAAACCGAAATTATAAGTATTTGTTTGTATATCGTGAAAGATTGATAACTACGCCAACCTAAGTAATAAAATATAATACAATAAAAGTTCTGAATTATTCAAGCTGTCGTTAAAATATCTTTTTTAAAGTATTATTTGTTTGAAGTGCCTTATTTTAGAATTTGAACACATATTAATTAAAACCTCAAAAATCTAAAGGCTGAAGCTATTATTTAAATGTACTCAGGATAGGAACAAGGAAGTTTCTGTGATACTTACAGTTTAAAAGAATCCTTGTAATTAGTAAGATTTGTAGGACCAAAAACTCTTTTAATGACACCTACAAAATGTTTTATAAATGTTGTAAAGTGCAATACATTTAATTTTAATATAAAAAGACTTCAGAAAGGCTTTTAAACAAGTGGATGCTCAAAAAATGAGCTCTTTATTGTTGAAATGATAAAAAAAAATATGTTCGTAATCGAATAGAGAAAAAACTAGATAAATCAATAGTTACATACTTTATTTAAGTGTAACAAACACTAATTTAGATTTTCCTAGGCTAACTTTATGCTTAATCGAACTTTTAAGGATAGCTCAGTGGTTAAGGGCTCAAAAAAAAAATCAGAATAATGGTAGTGTAAACTTACTGTAAGATAATGTCCCAAACTAAACTGGATATTAGTACAATAATTGATTGTACTAAGGGCTTCTATTAATTCGCATCCTTATTTTTTGCTGATAATTCCACATGCCCGGGGCTATTCTCTATGTAAAAAGGAGATGTTCATTTATAGTAAAAATCTTGTAGTATCGGGGAGGGAATTAGTTAGTAGTCGGATTCGAAAGATACAAAAAGATTTTCTGATGCCTCGTTCGACTCAAAGATAATATGCAAAAAGAGTTTATTCTTAAATTTACACAAAAACTAGAAATAATATTAAATGTTGTGAACCAATTTAATCATTATTAT
>JAGSMW010000081.1:0-92754 GCA_029286795.1 Byasa hedistus | reverse complement strand
AATAGAGAAAAAACTAGATAAATCAATAGTTACATACTTTATTTAAGTGTAACAAACACTAATTTAGATTTTCCTAGGCTAACTTTATGCTTAATCGAACTTTTAAGGATAGCTCAGTGGTTAAGGGCTCAAAAAAAAAATCAGAATAATGGTAGTGTAAACTTACTGTAAGATAATGTCCCAAACTAAACTGGATATTAGTACAATAATTGATTGTACTAAGGGCTTCTATTAATTCGCCATCATGATTTTTTGCTGATAATTCCACATGCCCGGGGCTATTCTCTATGTAAAAAGGAGATGATTCATTTATAGTAAAAATCTTGTAGTATCGGGGAGGGAATTAGTTAGTAGTCGGATTCGAAAGATACAAAAAGATTTTCTGATGCCTCGTTCGACTCAAAGATAATATGCAAAAAAGAGTTTATTTTAAATGTTACACAAACAACTAGAATAATATTAAATGTTGTGAACCAATTTAATCATTATTATTCTATAAAATTTAAACTTAATTGCGTGGTCCCCTAGGTCCATATAGAAAGCCAAATACGAATTAGTATGGTAATGGAAGCCATAAAGAGGTAGCGACATAGATTTCTATTGTCTTCTTAAACAATAAAATCACTCACATTGATGTGTTAAACACGACATAAATTTTTAATATACAAAAAATGACCTTCTGTCACTTAAATATTTTTTTAAAAATATTTTTTTACTTTTTAAACGAAGTCAGAGCATGATAATATATGACGTTTTCGAACGTAATTCCAAATATTTTTTGACAAGTAATATTGAGCAGATCAAAATACAAACAGCATGTGTAGATCATAGTGTACCAACAATCGTAAGCTGCTTGGAAAGACAGAATAGAAGATATAAAAGAAAAAATAGTAACGATATAGAAACACATCATTTACTTTTTTTTTGTAGATTTTTTGTCTTTTTTTTTAGATGAATAAGTTTCTGTGGGCTGGTGTTGAAATTGAGCTCTACATTGGTAGTGTTTCGTAGCTAAGATTATATATCCTTATTAGAACTAGAGAAAAGACTAACAATTTCCTACTGAATCAAAACTTGGGGGTGCTAAGAGTTTTATGTGTTGAATGCCAAATATTCTGAAACGTTCTCATTCTTTCTGCTGGATACCTCATAGAGGCAAATTTTCCCATTTGAACAATCTAAATACAACATGTATGCTCATTTCTGCTTTGTTTTTATACATTTTTTTTTTGATTAATAAAAATTTTTTTAATCTAGATTATAATTTTCGGTAAAAATGAATTCTTAGTTACAACAATCATTGTTAAGAAAATTAAATTAAACATACAATTTGTTAAATAGTTAAATAAAATATAGTAGCTATTTATAGTTTTAAACAAAAAGCCTACAAGAGTTTTTTTAATTTATATTTTTGACGTTTATAAAAGAACTTTAATTACAGACAAAACGATATTAAGATTAAGAAAAGAGAAGAATGGCAGTTCAAAGTGTTCAAGGAAACATAGTTTTCACTAGAAACGAACCACTTACGATGTTAAATTTACATTTTAATTTAACAACAATTTTAATAAAAAAGACTTGAATCCTTTTCATGCTAGATTGGTTATATGTAATATTGAAAAATAAGAATAAGCATAAAAGGAAATTTCAGAGACACTAAAAAAGCTTAGTATACCTATACCCTAATTAACAGTGGTATTAATTAATAAAATTACTTCTACATAAATCTAAATTTTTTTTATTTTACCCTTACTGCTGTTCTATTAAAACATAATTCAATGAATTAACAAAAGAATAAGAAAGAGCTTCTTCATTGATTTTTAAAACTTCCTCTTAAAGCTTTTTTAGCTATATCTACTTTTTCCTAGTTCAATCAACTGTAATGTAGATTTTTAATAAACACATTGTTGAGACTTTATTTTTTTATCATTGTAACTGGTAACTGCACTTAACTACTGCCTTTCTTCATATTGTTGGAATAAGCAAATTTGGATGAACATTCCCCTAGGTGCATATTAACAAAACCACTCCATTTCATTTTCCTTCTAAAAAAAAAAATTATGATTTTTTTGACGCTACTTTAAAAAAGACATTCTATCAAAAATAAGGTATTTAAAAATGGAAAGTTTGGTGATATAACTATCCCCCCAAATTTGTCATCATTGTTCACATTAAAGTTAATCATCATTGAGTGAAATAATTTATTATTAACCCCCAATTTTTTAAAAAGAAAACCAAAAATATAAAAAAAGATTCAACCCTAAAAATGTCAATTGATGCACTGGAAGTAGAGTTTTTACACATGGGGAAGTGGACATTCTTGATCTTATTAAACCTTTTGAGAGAAATGAAACTTTTAAGAAATCAAAATTGTGAATGGTTGCCAGGCTTATGGTTGAAAAAAAAATACAAACAAGCTAGAGACGGAATATTTGGAGTGTGAAAACAGTAACCTGCGATAAATATAGAGTTATACTTTCCTATAAGAGTGCAGCTTTTTTGATAGCTTCAATTAATCCATCTTCAAATTTTTCAGGTTTTGTTAAGATGGTCAATCAATACTCCTCAGGTATCAGTATTGCTAAAAATGAACATAATGGAACGTATAAAAATAAAGATAAATTCAGGGAGTTGGAAACTTATACACAGTGGGGGAATAAGCTTGGAGGGCCAGGACGTTCAAGTTCAAATAGACGAAAACCGCCTTGAATCATAAGGTTAAGGCACCATATAGGGCGAGCTGCTATAAATAAAACAGATGCAATTTGGTATCATGGAAGTTGAAGAAGAATAACTTGTGCCTTCGCCTGGTTATTCAAACAATAATCTGATACAATAATTCCATTATTGTGGTTAATGTTGAAAATGAAGTCTTATTTGACTGAGACATAAGTCTTATGGGAGACTTTCATCTTTAGGTATTCTTATGATACAGTGTGTCATAAAAAGAATTTAATAATCGTAGACAGGAGCATACTCAGGCATGGAATCAGTCGTACCACGAGGTACATCTTGAAATAAAAGAAGAAAGTATTAAACCCATAAATTTCAGAATTTTTTGGATGAATTTGTTTGGAAGTTTGCTAATAAACGCCTAGATAGGAAAATTTAAAGTTCGTATCCCCTTGGGGTACGGCCACATTTTATAAAACCAACATGTTCTCATAATTAATTATTATTATATATCATTAGAATATCTACCCTTCAAAACTAGAATCTTTATATAGTTTTTGAGAGGGAAAAATTAAAAATTGGAGGGAAACATTATTAAGAACTATGTGGTAGTATACCACATAAGATACCCATTTGATTAAAATAAGAAACCATTAAATTTTCTTCTTTTTACTCTTTTTTTTTTGTATCTCAGTTTAAAATACAACTGAACCCGGACTTTCGTGCATACATCACGACAAAAACATTTATTTTAAGAAAAACTTGTACCAGCGGGTTGCGTTCAAACTGGCATGTAGAAGAAGTTGGAGACTTATTAGATTTCATCGTAATTTTAAGTGATTCTTTTATACTTTATCTAAAACTTGAACCAAAAAAGTTTTATAATGGTTCAGATCTGATTACAAGAAGTTTTCAGCCTGATTATTGGCTACTGAATGACTGACGGCAAGATTAGTATTGTTAAAAATTTAATCATTAATATACTTAAAGATTGTTCGTGAGGTCTCAAAATGCCCAATTTTTTTGAAAAATTTTTTAACCCTCTTATGAATTTATTTTCTTTTGGAATTTATGCGGTCAGAAAGGAAATAGAATACTATGTCATTTTAGTGGCTTCAAATGCAGATATAAGAGGAAGGGAACTAACAGTACACCTATTGGAAAAAATGCCCCAACAATGCAATTGCATTGCAAGAGCTACATTTTCTGATGGTGTGAACTAATTAAAACAAGTGGTATTGCACAGCATAGTACAGGATTTTAATGCTGTTCTTAAGTCTCGGTTCAAGTCTATTGTATTCGACATATTGGAACGCTCGCCCTTTTTATCATTAATGAACTTTATAAAAGAGACTATTAGATCCTTTCAAGACACCTCTGGAAGAGTATATGATGAGTTTTCTTACAGACTGTATCTTTCGATAGCTTAAAAGCGTCGATTTAGATGGAAGGCCACTGTTTATTGCCATTTATAGGTATCTTAAATTCGCTAATTTCGATAATTAGTGAATTTTATTACCAACTGTAATAGCTTTTCTAAACAGAGAATTAGATGCGAAGAATAGTTATAACTTGTGATATTGATTATTTACAAAGAATTCCAAAGAGCTAGAAATTTTTAAGGTTTACATGGACGGACTTTTAAAACTGCATCAAAGAGCTTTACCAGGTCTATATTTTACACGGTGAATTTAACGGCCAAGGTTTTCCACTTACATATTGTTTTCTGTCACGTAAAAACAGAAGAAACATATATTTAAGGTGTCTGATGCGATAAAATTTGCCTAACCAATAACTCTATTGAATTTTATCATTCTGTAACTCAGATAGATTTTGAAGTTGCTGCATTTAATGCCATAAGGCAGTGTTACCTCATTCGAGGATCACTAGCTGCTTTTTTCATTTTGGGCAAGCTATTTGGAGACATTTTCAAAGCTGGACCTTGTAACTTTATTTAACGAAATGCTCACTTTGCAGAGTTAGTTGAAACAATAAACTACAATCGCTCTGTTTCTCAAAATGATATAGATGCTGCCTGGGATATGATTAAAAAATCGAGCTTTCTATTTAAATGCAGATGTTCAATCATAATTAGATTATGTAGAAAGAAAAATTTTTGGTTGTGTGATACTAGACCATTATACGATTGAGGGATATGGTCAAACTTGGTTACTCTTCATAATGAGAACCCATTAATTGTGCTGAAGATTTTTTGAAGTTAAATAAGCTAGGTAAATAAGTCTAATACGTCATGTTGCAAGTTCTATACACGATTAACGATATACAAATGCACAATGAAGCAGAATAACAGAAATTATTTGCTGAGTGGAGGAGGTATACCTAGCAGAAGAAACAAGAAGTACATTAAGCAAGAAAAGCGTATAGAAACTATAGACTTTATATGATGATAGGACGATTTTTTTTAGAGGAGTTAACTGATGGCTAAGAGGTGCTAGTAAATAAATCTCTAAATCGTTCTGGCTTTAATTTTTGTTTTCGATTTTCTGGGGTTAAAATTTTTAAAAAAAATTGGGCATTTTGAGACATAGCTGAAATAATGATCAGACGCAGGAAAGAAAAAAAAACATTTAGGAACTGTGCGTATACAACCAACATATATATTTATGTGATCTAATATTGTTAAATATTTTGTCTATAAATATTTTTTAACTTTCATTACCCTATGAAAAATTTAAGAATAAATATTTATTTTCTATTCTGAGTTGGCTTCTCAAAGAGGGTACGACCGTATAACATGATTCGCAGGAGAATCAATAATTTTTAAATGAGGCGCGCGACAATAATTTTATTGATTTGCATATATCCTTACTATTTCACAAAATAGTAGGAGAGTGAAGATTCAATGAACAATATAAGAATGTATGGTATAAGAATACCATACATTCTTATATTTTCCCTCTAATTATGTCGTCAACACACGTGGAGAATATAATGGGCTGTTTTTCCCTCCAAAAATTATATAAGAAATATCATTTAGGGCATGGAAAAATTGAAAAGATGATAATAAAAATTTTTTAAATACATTTTTAAGTGGGGGATACCACAGAATGTCATAAAACAAAGTTGATAAATTTTTATGTGGGAAAGTTAAGTATGAATAGCAGTAGAGTTTACAATATCTCCTTTCACTCAGCAATTAAAATGAGCCTTTGAATTGTGTCAAGAAAAAGTCATTGTTTATTCATCTGGACAAAAATGTTGATAGAAAAATTTACAATTATTTTTTTGAAAGATAAAAAGTTTATGATGAAATAGGGAATGCTTGCTTCTTATATTTTACAATGTTAATTTGAAACTATACAAAATGGATGAGTCTGCTGCTAAACTTATACAGGCGATAATTCATGATTGTAGTAAACATTGAAGTTAAAAGACTAATGATTCACAAACACTACAGGCAAGCTTTTTTGACATTTGGACGGGACGTGTAAAGAAAATTACCTCTTAAAAGTAAAAATTATCAGTTTCACATCCGTTTTGGTGCAAAAATTTGAAGATATTGTAAAAAAACTTTTTCGACCATTGACCGAAAAAAATACACCTGGACCAGAAAATAGTACTGGCATTAAGAAGACACAATTTTTACATATGAAGTTTAGAAAGACATAAATTGTAAAGCTTGGATCTTCTAGCTGCTTTTAAAACATTGTTTATTATGTTATTTATTTTTACAGAATATTTCATTCTGGGGTTAAAATTATAAATTATGTTATGCCCAGAAAACTGCAACAGGATAAGCTATACCGGCAATATCCAATAGCAAGGCGAGGAACAAGGACAACCTCCTTGTGACAGTAACTCTAAAAAAGGTGCAACTTTTTAATAGTGACTGTGTCTGATAGGAGTAGAAAAAGATTAGCATAAAGGAATTCTAACCCCGAGGAGAGATTACTGAAATAACAAGAAATAATTCCTTTTAGTTAAATTTTAACTTGCTTTATTTAAAGACACGCGTCGAAGCTAAAATTTATAGTTGATGATACTTTTCGCGAGAGAAGGGAATGTTGGAATATAAAGTTTTAGTGATGCCCCTACGAAAAAAGTCTACTATTATAAAAGGCAAAACAAAATGTTAGGACATCATGTTGTAAAAATCTTTAAAGATTCTTATTTTACTTAAATAATCTTATTTAATATCTTTAAACATATGGAAATAATCATTTTTACCGTTATTTTTATAAGCTGTCTATGAGAAGAATATTATTTCTTTATCTCACAAGATTTATTTGTGTGGGAACTCTGTAGCACTATTAATAATCCCATAAAGTCATATTTATTTTATTTAATTTGAGCCCAAAAAAAAAAAAAGGAAGAATCAGAAAATTTTATAAGAATCAATCAAAAAATTAATTTAATAAAATCCCCATTATGATATTATGTTTTTAAAATTAAAATTTAACTTAAAGTGATTTGAGCTTAAATAGAGGAAAAAAATAATTGACCCATGAAATTTACGGTATTTTTTTTAGAAATTTTCTCATCTCAATTGTTCAATCTTTAATGCAGAACTATCCGTATAACCCAAGCCTTTATGAATGATCATAATGAAAATAATGACTATTCATTTTTAACAGACGATCAGATGTCTTAAGAACTCTTGAATGATTTTGATGTTCGATATTTGATCATTCTCATGCATGAATGGAGATAACACAGAGGGATTTCCTACTTCCAGCAAGAAAAAATAATCCTCATTATAGCGAAGATATATCATTAGATCGAATAAATGCATCTAATAATCAGATAAATTTTTCTGCACAAAACAATATTAATAATGGGATTGTCTTTTTCACAGATGCAAGCAATGTTTGAATCGTCATACATGATTCAGATAGTAATCAACAAAATAACCAGCATGAGATTACAATATCAAAAGACAATATAAATTATTTAATTAATGCTAGCTTACAAGAAAATTACAGTGTATACTCTACCAACCACTCATCTTGTAATCAAATTCTTGATCAGGAAAATGAGCTGATGATGAGTTGTGAAATACTTCAGACATGAGAAAACATTTCAGTGGCTGTTCGAAGATGATCCATCAATACAAGTAAAAAAAAATAACAAAAGATGGTGGTAGCCAGCAAAAAATCCTCACAAAAAACATATCAGAAAACATCCGAAAAATATGTGCATTATTCATTTATACATCCTGATGAAACGAAATCTTTACTACTCATGTTATCCCACATTCATTTTCCAAACTGATCAAGAAAATGATTTACACCATTAAATCAGATTTAAAATTTATAGAATCAAGAAACTCTATTGAAATTTTTAGCCTGGTTATTTAAAACTATCGGTGGATCAATAAGTCTTTACTCTCTATCTAGACTTTGATTATAATAGAATTTTAAATTTTCATTTAAAAGAATAAATCAAGATCAGTTTCTGTCTTTGTATGCTTTCAAGAAAAGGATTTCAATTATTTAATTGATATTGTGACTGCGTTATGATTTTTTAAAAAGTTTCGATATGTCATTGCAAATCAAATATACAAGAGAAAAAAGAGAGCTAACTCTCCTATAACACAGAACGTGTATAACAGAAGAGTAAGGAAAAGAGCGTATTAAAAAATCTTTCTTGGAAATTAAAGGCTTATTTTTGCATTCTTTTAAATTTAGAAGAAATTTCAAGCAACATTCACATTAATAAAATCTTAGAAAATGGTTCTTATGTGCACCTAATAGAAGAGAAATTAGAGTTATTAACAGAGTTGTAAGATATTCCTACAGATTTATCTTATTTATTAAATACCCCTTTAACTAGCATTTCATAACATGGTGGAGCAAATTGAGCTGACGAACTTAATAGAGTTTCTATAAGTCTTTCTAAAAATATCTAGTAAGGACTTGAAGAAAGTTTTAGAAGATTGAAAGAGATGGAAAATTTCATGTACTTTATGATAAAACAGAAAATGAAAAAATGTTAGCTTGGCGGATGGCGAAATTTTCGCAAGAACAGGAAAATCGATCCGTAAAAATCACGGATGCAACTGGAAAATCGTATATGTTGGATAAGTTTGCGAAAAAAAGTGAGCATTGGGTATTTTTTAAAGTCGTTTCAACAGAAAGGTGAATCATCGAAAGATTTTTTTTGAACGAATAAGAAGAACGGGAGTGGAAATTTTCAGTAATAAGGAATTAATCCTTGAAGTAGGATATCTAGGTCTTAGATATTACAAAGAGGACATTGAGAAGATGACAATTGGATTCAAGGAAATTTCCAGTGAGTTTCTTAGATACAGTGGATAAGTTAGAAAGAATCAAAAAAAAGAAGCCTTTTTGAGGAAGGAAATACATAAACTCAAGATTAAGAGAAAAAGGATAGCAACAAGTTTAAATTCTATTGAAAATGACAAAAATTTATTAAAAAAAAATTCAATATATTTAGAGAACTATGAGGATCATTGTGTATTGATACTGATCAAATTTTTAAATTTTATTTCAAGACAAATTGCGTTACTATTTGCAAAAAAGATTAGAAGGTTTATAAAGAACATATTGAAATTTTATACTTGCCTTCTAGAAGAATTTTTAGTTGATTCTTATGCTAAATTAAATTTCAAAATTAAAGATAAGGAATATAGTGATATCTTTCTTTTACATAATTCCAAAAAGGAAAGATAAAATGGTGATTGTTGGGAAGAATTGGATGCTAAAAAAACGATGAAGCTAAAAAGTAGAAGGGAATCAAAACTTAGATCAAGTGATCTTGATCTTTATAAAGAAAAAGAGGAGGACTTAAGAATTTTGAGTGTGAGATCAATACAGAAGTTGGAAAGAAAGTAGTTGATTTTTCGTATAAGTTACCGCAGTCGTATGAGGAAGCGGTACAAAAGAAATCTCGAGACTTTTACGTAAGAAATTTATACAAGAATCAAAGTCGACCTGGTTAAATAAGGTAAGACCAGTGCTAAAGGCAGATAATTCTGTCAGACTGACTACCAATCTTATTAAACTCAATAAAATTGTAGAGCAAGATAGCTATACAATCCGAAAATGGAAGAATTAATCTATAGGTTAGGCAAAAGCCAAAATATTTTCGAAAATCGATTAAAGGAAGGGTTCTTTCAGGTTCCTTTGAAGACGGAAGATAGAATGAAAACTGCGTTTAAAATCAAAAATAAAACTTATGAATGGACTAGGATGCCAATGCCCTTTAAGAATGCACCAGCGATTTTTCGCGAAATCATGGATAAAATATTGGATGTAGAAATAGGTAAATGCTTGTTTTGTTTATATTGACGATATTCTGGTGTTCTCAGAATCACAGGAAGAACATGAAAAGATCTTAAACGTGTATGTAACCTCCTTAATGAGGCAGGATTAACTGCAAATAAAGACAAAATGGAGATTGGAAAAGACACTGTGGAAATATTCTTAGGATATAAATATCGCTCAATCAGATAGAATCACTTATTAATAAGTCAGAGTGCAATTAACAAGTTAATCCGTGCCTAAAAATCAAGATGAGCTAAGGAAATTTTTAGGTATTGTAAATTTTTACAGGATATTTTTACAAAAAATAAATTGTGCTGATAAGACATTTCCTCTAGTAAAACTTTTGAAAAAGAATCAAGAATTTATTTGGGAAATCGGAGCAAATGGATGCTTTTGAGAATTTAAAAAAAGAGTGACCGATAAAATTGCCTTACATTCAACCAGAGTTTGAACCAAAAACCATCATTTCTACCACCGATGCATCAAAACAGGAATAGGTGCGGTACTGAGTCAAATGGAAAACGATAAAGAAATTCCTATCGCTTATGCTTCAAGGAAATTATCTGATGCTGAAAGGAATTATAACATCACAGAAAAGGAAATGTTGGGAGCTTTGTGGGCCATGGAACATTTTCAATATTTTTTACTGGGAAGAAAATTTTTGATACAATCAGATCATAAAGCGTTGGAGGCCTTTAATTACAAAAGGAGTAATAAATTCAGCTAGAATTTCACGGTGGATGGATACACTTCAGATGTTTGATTTTGAAGTTCTATATAAAAAACCAGAAGAATTAATACATGTGATGCTTTGTCACGTCGTAAATTTGACGTTATTCTAATAGTAGATAAAGAAATTGATGAAGAACCCATAATAAAAGCACATTCCAGATCTTGTCATAGAGGAGAAAAGGCCACTTATGAGTGTCTAAAACAAAATTCTCCCGATTTGAAGATCACTATGTTTCAAGTAAGGAAAACTCTGAAAAGGTGTTTTAGATGTAAAGAATACAATCCTACTAGAATAGAAGGATTTCGATACATCGAAGCATATGAGCCAGGAGAAAAAGTCGCTATTGATATTATAGGCCCATGGAATGGGAAATACATTTTGACTGCAATCGATTATTTTTCTAGATTCGCATGGCAAAGGTCCATTAAAGAGAAAACAAGTGAAAGAATAATTAAGTTTTTAGAAATAGTTCATAAAGAGATTAAAATTAAAACTTTAATATCTGATGGAGCAAAAGAAAAATACCAGTGAGACTGTAGGGAACTGGCTTAGTATTAATAATATTGATCATCATAATCAGTCAGCATATCATCATTCTTCAAATGGTAGAATTGAGAGGTTTAACAGAACTTTAGGGAAGCTATAAAGAAACAGCACTCGAAGTTAGGAGTTTGTCCAAAGGTTAGAAGTAGAGAATGCCCTATTAAAGCATATAATGATACAATACATTCAGCTATAGATATAAAACCTCGTGAAGCACTTAAAGTTGAAAATTTAACAGAAACAGAAATAAGAAAAGTACAATTTAATAATAGAATTGAGAAATACAAAAGCTTTTAAAACTAAGACACAGAAAACATTGGAACTTAAGATATGGTTTTATCGAAGATCCAATTCATAGGAAAAAATGGATCAGGAGAAAATTTCTAGAAATCGGTGAATGAATGTTGGTGTGTTTTAGCTTACTGACACATATTGGGTAGCTAAAGGTAATAAAATAAACAAAAACTGGACCCAGCTCAGAAAAATCGATAAAAATGATTTTTTTTATAGGGAGAGGAAGTGTAAGAGATTCCTACATATTTATTTTATTATTTAAATACCCCTTTAACTAGCATTTCATAACAAAAGGAAAAAGAATTTGCATGAATTATTTTCCTTACAGATTCTGATAACGAAAATTTATCCACAAAAAAAAATCTCTTTTGATTTTTTTTTTACTAAAGACGATTAGTAAATGATAGGAGAAATTAAAAGATAACTAAACAATATAAAGATTTGCAATTGTCGTGGGTGAGGTTACACGACTCTCGGCATTGTTTAATGTCTTTGTTTAATTTAATTAATCATTGTTTATATGTTTACATATTCATTATCTCTCATCAGGGATCAATGTAAACAATGATAGATTAAATTAAAAGCTTAAATAGACTCGCCTTCACCCTTAGATCAAGTCATTAATAAATGGTTTTACACTAAAATTCATTTATTCGACGTCACAACAAGACAGCAATGATATTATTTTTCTTATTTTTTTTTGGGAAAATCCCAGGTGAAACAGAGAATTCTATTACCCGGTAATATTGAGAACAGGTAAAAAACATGTGTTTCTTATGTTATTATCTTATGAATGTTAAAGCAGAAAAGGCTATTTGTTTTCTAAAATAAAAGGAAGAGTAAAGGACATTCTTGATTCTATAATAAATGCAAAATGTATTTTAATAGATTTCTTTTTTTCACTACAACATCTAGTAATGATGGAGATATGCAATTACAAGCAAGTAATGTGTAAAGATGAGATTAAAAAGTGTTTTCATCATTATCAAAAGAAGTTACGAAACATCAATCAACAATAAGAAATGCGACCCCTCGATCTATTTACAATAAACATCAAATTATATGATTTTATAGTATCAGGAAATTTCTTATATCTTTTGGAAATTTAAAAAAAATGAATCACTCTAGGTTTTTTTTGTGAAAATCAGAAATTAGGAAAAAAATATTTAAGTTCAGATAAAATGTCTCCAGATATTAGAAAGCCAGATTAAAACATTTAAATAGAATCATTTTAGATTTATGACGCATTTTAAAGATATCCAAAGCTATATTTTTAATGCCAGATGATTTAAATTAAATATTCTTGCAGTAGTTTTTTAGTGTGAAAATAATCTAAGATTGGATTTTCATGTCTAATAGACCTGAATATATCACAGAATTTCTAGAAGTGCGACTTGTCCCCTTTAACATGTCAGACGTATAATATTTATTCAAGGGATTGATCTAATAATTCTGTGTTCCCTAGGGGTTTCTTATTTATATTCTTATTTTGATAGAAAACATTACGGGGTTTTCTTAACGATATCAAAATATATAAAATGTTGGGGTGTTACCCTTAATTAAATAAATGGTAAACATGGTGAACACAGAGGAAATAGGGAAACAAGAGAGTCCCGGGTCAAGTGGCCAGGGGAGAAATTAATGCAGGAAAGCTAAGGAAGAGCAAAAAGGCCTAGAGTGTGAAAGGACAAGAAGGTGTGGATTTTGTTGAGGTTAGACAAGCATTTGGTATCAGTAAAGGAACTTCAGGATTTTGTGATTGAAAATTTTTATGGAGGTTCTGAATCGTGGAAGATGTGATCGATAAATTAAAGAAACGTGTTTATGAGGAAGAGGCTGCGGAGGATGGAAAGAGAAAGGGCAGTTATGAAAGAGAAAGAGGAGATGATTGAAGTAGTTTTAAGGAGGAGATGATAAGGTTGTATAAGCAAAAAAGAAGGAATTGAGAAGAAATCAAACTGTTTGTAGTGGGAAGATAGGCCACAGAGCAAGGAGTTGTTATAAAAGAATGTTTAGAAATGTTCAAGAGGGGGTAGATGAATTCAGTGAAGCTGGTGGTAATAGAGATGAGATAGTCCAAGATTGGTGATTGAATGCAAAGATGAAAAAAAAAAGAGGTAGTTTGTACATCTGGTTATGAGGAGAAAGATGTGACGAGAAAAGAGTTGAAAAGGGAAAAGACCAATTAGAATTATTTATGAAAACCTATCCTGAGGATTTGTGGAAGGAAACAAGAAATTAGATATTTGACAGGTGAAAAGTCTAAGATTAAGACAAAAACTGGGGGATAAAGTCGTTAAAAAAGGTCAGAATGTGCCGTATTATTTGAGAGATAAGTTTAAAAGTTATTTGGAAGATTATGAATTTACTCCGAAGGGGAATTATAGGAAATCAAACTCTGAATGGAGGAATCCTATAAGAGCACTTGAGAAGCCAAATGGGGATATAAGATTGGTAGTAATCTGATGGCACTTATGACTTGGTTGAGAAAGATTCGTATACACTGCCACTGATAAAGATGTTATTAGAGCTACACAAGGATCAAAAATATTCACAGTAATTGATTTAAAGGAAGGATTTTATCATATTGAAATGAAGAAAGCCACAAACACAGACAGGCATTTGAATTTGATGGGCGTGTTACGAATGGAATTAGTATGGGTATGGCGGGTCAAGAATTCCCTCACATAATGCAGAGAGCAATGAATGATGTTTTAGAGAAGTTTAGAGGCAAGGGAGTTGAAGTGTACATGGATGAATAGTTGTTCATGCAACGGATAGGATGTCACATGATAAATTATTGGAAAGTGTTATAAAAAAATTAAGGAACCGGGAATGCGAATAAATCCTAAGAAAGAAAAGACAATATAAGCTGGGGGAAGTAAAGCTATGGGAGTAACTATAAATGGTGTTGATTTAAAGCCAAACGAGATCAAGAAAAGCAACAGGAGGCTTTGGAATATAGACGTCCAGAAGTGTGAGTGAGCTGAGAAGATTCTTAGGTTTAACCGGATGGTTTTAGAGATTTCATTCCGGAATACGCATATAGGACAACAAGCTTGACAAGTGCTTTGAGAAAAGAGGTAAAATGGAAATGGGACAGGAAGACATGGAAAGAGCTTTTTAGATATGAAGGATGCATTGAGAAATATGAGAAGTTTAAAAATACCAGATAAAAAGAAAAGTTTTAGATTCCGACTGACTGCTGCGTGTAATGTAACACCGGATTGGGCGCTATATTATTACAGGAAAATAGTGAAGGAAAGTGGGTACCAGTGCAATGGGCGTCGAAAACTCTTACACCGACGGAAAAAGAGATATACAATATCCGAAAAAAAAAGAAATGTACGCGGTGTTTTATGGTATAAAGAAATTCGAAAGTGATTTGAGAGGAAGGAATTCCACTTGATGACTGATCACAAAGCTTTAATTGAATGGAAGGAAACCATTATTTTAATAATAATCGGATCAACAGATGGGTGGAAAAGATACAAGAGTTGATTTTACTATCGAGTATGTAAAGGGGGAAATGATGTGTGATGCAGATGCATAAGTAGACAATATGAAACTGAAAAGGATATAGAACAAGTACGGAGAGAAAGGGTACAGAAGAGAAGAAAAAAAAGAATAATAAACAGCAAATGCAAGGAAAATTAATAAGCATACACTAGATATTGTGGTAAGAAATATTGGGAGTTTTCAACAGGAGAAAGAAAAAGAAATACTACATAAAGATGAGCGAGAAACTACTATAATCAAAGTGCACGAAGACATTAAATCACGAGGTAAAAGGAACCTAACCTAAAAAACAGATATGGTATTGGCCAGGTATGAAGGACAAATTTCTAGAGTGATTAAAGACTGTAACGTATGTAGCATCAATAATAGAAAAATTTCAGGAGGATTTAACTTTGTAGCTACAAGGAGAAAGTTGGAAAAAGTAGCATTAGACATTATGGAGATTGACGATGAAAAAAGACACTTCTTCTAGGTATGGATTACTATACGCGTAAAAAAATGTGTGGGGTGGTAGGTACTTGGCTAGAATCAACGAAAGTGACGAGATAATTAAGGCTGTTGAAGGATGGATTAAAATAGATGGGTTTCCTGATGAGTTTATTACGACAATGGTAAAGATTTGCAACGAGGAAGTTTAAGGTGTGGTGTTCTAACAATGAAATAATCATAGGAAGTAGGAATAGAAGCTCATAGAAGTAATGGGAGAATAGAACGAGGCATTAGGACTATTAGAGAGGCAATGATTAAACAAAAAGATGGTCAAGCGAGAGAAAAATTGTATATGGCGATTCAGGATTATAATAAGACGTATCATAGTGGGATAAATGATCACCAGAAGAAGCGTGAGGGACAAGCAGATTCCGAAGTTGTGTTAGTAGAAAATAGTGAAGTAGGAGGATATGCGTCAAAATTTAAAGACATAATAGAGAGGAATTTAAGGTGGGTCAGGTCGTTAGAGTATCAAAGAGAGAGAACCTGGGTAATAAAGGAAAAGAAGAGAAAGGTAGATTTTTAAAATTGGGTGTAATATCGGCTGTGTGTGAAAATGACTCATATTTAATTAAGACAGAGGACAATAAATTAGTTAAGAAGAGACATTACGATTTAAAAGGTATCGATAGAGATAGTTTAAGTTTTGATGAGACATAACCGTTGGAGGAGGGGATGTTGGGTTTATAACCCTTAATAAATAAATGGTTAACATAAAATAACAATTATAAAATAAATGCTGATGTCGGTATAGAAAGAAGTTCAGTGAAGCAACAAAACCTAGAAAAGTAATTTGGAATTAATAAAGAGATCTCGTAAATATTTATTAGTTTAAACAAAGGGATTGTGCGGTTATAACCGGGTAAGAGTCCAGAACTAAGGAAGTTCTCCACGATGGACCTCCCAGAAGAAGAACAAGGGTTGTATTTAAAAGATTTAATGTTTAAGCTCTTGTGAGTCCCCTTATAGTTCTCTTAATCTTTTGGGTTTGGGGCTAAAAACTATTTATAGATAAAAATGTTCTAAAAGTTCTAGAACAAGAAATAATAAAAATAAAATATTTCAAAATGGGTAATTAATACCACAGGATTTTATTTGAGTTGATCGAATAGATCATTTTGCGACTAAACTTTCATTCATTCATCATCATATTAATAAAATTTTTATTTTTTTAATTTTGAACCCCTAAGACAAAAAAAAAACATAAAAAATTAAAAATTATAAAAGTCTGTAAAATTGCTTAAAATGACACAATGGTTGATATTTGATTAGATAATGATTTTTTAAACATTTTTATATCTCTTTTATAGAAATTTGGAGCTTTCTCTACAAAGACTTTGGGTATTTTCGGTAACCTTAGAAGTTAAACATGAAGTAAAAAAAATCTAAAAAATAGGTATAATAAAACACTCCCGTTTCAAACGGGATAGCTATGCTAGGCATATTGATAAAAGGATTTCAAATTTATTTTCAACCCCTCTTTTTCTAAAAATTTAGAAGTATTTAAAAAAGAGTGTAAAGGGTTAAATATGGCTTAAAACTCTTTTTTTATGAAAACTTGATGCTAATTTTTGTCTAACAAGGTTTTTTGGGATCAAGATCATTATTTCCCCCTGGGGGGAGATATGATCTTGATCCTTTATTTTTACATCTGGGGGGGGGAATAATGATCTTGATATTTCTTGGGGGGAGATATGATCTTTATATCCGTTTTTTTGTGTGTTATCTAAATAATTTGATCTTAAATTTGACCTTTTACATTTTTTCAGATTTTTTTAAAAGGAAGGCCCATATCGGAGACGGCACCAATTTTGACAAACTTAAGAGTAAACTGGTGTAAATAGGGATCTGGTCAGTTTGGAGAAAATATTCCACCAAACTTGTAGTTTTAAGGCCTTTCCCTTCATGTTTGTTTTATAAAAAAGATCTTCAACAAATATTTATAAAATATCTTGATCTTATAAAGGGGGTGGGGAGAATTGTTATATGATTAGTTAAATTAAAAATAAACAACTTAACCTATTTTGTATTATTTTACAAAAAAAAACAATCTTTAATATAGTTAAGTCCCATTTCAACGGAAAGCGTATCTAGTATTAAATAGCATAAAATTAAGGCTATAAATATTTTAAACTAATAACAACTCAACAACTTAATTTAGCAAGGGATCATCTAAAGAGTAATACAAAAAATCACGTTTTTGCTTTTGTATTTACTATATTCTAAAATTTTGAGGAGGGGTTCTAGTTATTTAAACCGATACTAGGATCAATGAATATATCTGTAATTGATTTTGACCCCTCTTAACCTGAATTGACATTTAAGTGTGCAGTTATCTTTTTGGAAGTCATATAAAACTCTAGGCCTTCTCAAATGTTATTTCAAAAATATTTAAAATAAAAATTTAGTATTTTAATTCTTAAAACTGTTACCATAAAATAAATAAGTAATCTTGGGATATCCGTCTCGGACGAGCATACATTACAGCAACATAATGGTTAGAGAATTTTTTAATAAAAAGCATATCTTTGAATACTTAGAACTTTTTATGAGTGGGCGTGGAAAGAAGTTGACAAAAGGAGCCGGTTACAAAATTTCTTCTTTCTTCGCACAACTACCGTAGAGGATGCTAGAAGAGGGAAGTGGAATCGGATCAGGTTCATTATCTCTTTTAAATATTAAAAAGTTCTGCAAAAAAATAATTCCAAAAATATAGCATTTAACGATAATTTGACAAGAAAATATTTTACATAAGATGGTTAAAGTAAAAATATTTACTGACAGATGTTATAAAAAGTCATAATTTATAAAAATCTATAGATATAAAAGCTCATAAAATATATGCTCAACAATCAAATTAGTAAATTTATTTATGCACTCACAAATTTGTGATCAAAATGATCTTTTAATTTTCTATTATATACATTAATCAGGGCATGAGTAAATTTATTTTTTCGACTTCTGTTTGCATAAATATGATTCTATATGCTAGATTTAACCCTAATTTCTAAGACTACCCAAATTTTGAAAGTGATTTACTGTTTCATGCTTTAATTCTAACTTCAATATAACATAATTCAGAGATTGATCAGAATAACCTATATCTCTAAAAAACATTCCTTTTTAATTAAAAAAATCTTTTTTTTATTTTGAACAAGTTTTACCGTTCAAAGGCTAAAGTTTAACAAAAAAATTAAAGACATGAACGAAATTTTGAGGCTTATAGGGAAGGTAAATTACACTTATTTTAGACCAGTAGAAGAAATTATAGTATTTATTATTAAAACTTTTCTTTTGATTTATCAGAGAGTATTCGTCCATCTGCACAAAGTTTGTAAAATCAATCGTTTTTATGATTTACTAGTACTGTTGTAGGGCTTCACTCTGATCCCCTTTGTCTTAAATTGATGCCGGTTTATATTTTGTCTATACAATTTTGAAATTTTTCAAAGCTAAATGTAAACAAAGTTTTACCATAATCGCACCTACCCCTGCAAAATTTCCATTATATGTGTTTTTGTGGCAAAATTTAGAAAGTTTTTTTTAGATAAGTTGTTCCTTTATGCCTAAAAAGTAACTCATTTATCTTTTTAAGCATGTTGCTTCTAATCTATATGCTTTCTTACCTAAGAAAAAAAGAGATATAATCTACCTTAGAAATTTAGGTACTCTTTTTTGATATAAAACGACAAGGTTGCTTATAATTCAGACCAAGTAACAAAAAAAAATATTTTAAAATATAATTTTATTTAATATTGCTTTTAATTTTGTTGAAAATTAATTTTTTGGAGTAGAATCATCTCTTTCTTATATCCATATGCATTATGAGTAAGATATAATGAAGTAAGGAAGCTATAAATAATCGTACAAGAAAAAATAAAAGCTATAATACATATAGAGATGGAGGGAAACTTAACGTAAAAAATGAAACATAAACATACAAAAATTATGATCGAGCAAAATGCTAATCTGCTCTTCAACAATGATTTTCTCCTTGCTTCTTAAGAAGAAAAATCTTTTCTCTTGTTTTAAAGCTTAATTGTAAGCTGCGTCCTTGGTCTAATTCCAAGGTAGGGGTATTTTCAGAGAAGGAAGTTGATTCTTGATTGATATTAAGAGAACTAACACTTTGATCTGGTTATATGACACCTGTCGGAAGATAATTCATGATTTTCGGAATGTACTGATATATCTTCAATTTTATTGAATAATCATTACTATCCATTAACCTTGCCAATTGAAATAAAAAATAATCATGGAATGTAAATTACAGATACTTTGAATATTTTTAAATAAGTAATTTATCAAAAAAAGTTCAAATAATTAAAATTTCATCTTTTCTAGATTAATTATATAATAAAGACTTAAGAGTAATATTAAAATACTTGATTTTACTATTATATCATTTAATTTACTTAATTAAGTTTTCATGTGAATTTTTCTAAATTTAGGATAATTTTGAAAATTAATCTACAAAAAGATATGTTTCTCAAAGATAAATTGATGTGATTTTCATGGTTTTCTGTGAACTAAAATGTATATATTGTGTGTTTTTGGTCGAAAGTGGACAATTATCCTAATTATCAAAAAGATATTCTCTAAAAATGAACACGAATTTATTTTAAAGAAGATATTAAGCATTTTAAACTCCAATAAAAATTTATTCTAACAAGAGAAAGTGCTTTTTGTGCATCAGAGAAATAAATACTGTTTTTATCGTCTAACATGGGTTTATTTATTCTAAAATTTTTATAAAGATTTCATTTAATTGATTAAGAGCCTAACACACTTCCCCGTTAAATATCTTCTTTACATTTTTTAAAGCTGCTCTGATGATTCTTCCATCCTTTAACCTGACAACACTATCCCAATTGTTTTTCAATAACTGTTCCTCTTATGTTAAAGTCTGCTGCTTAGCTTTATTTTTTTCTTACCAATGGGTTATGATACCATACTTTGCCTCCTACTATTAATTCCTTTCCCCATTTGTTGCTACTGCGTTTTGTGTTATAAGATTTTCTGCATTTTTCCTGTATCCTTCTTTCGACTTCCTTTTTGATTGCCACGCCTCCTTAGGTGTGGCGCCTATAGCCCCTGTGATAGCTATTCATATAATTTCTCAACATAACCTTTAACTTATCTACCCTGTCAAGCAGTAGCTTCAACTGGAAGCTACGCCTGCCCTCTTATAGTAAGGATCTCTAATCCTTCATTTTTATTTTACATATTTTTTTACCCATATATATTTTAGGATGGGAGTAAGAAATAAAAATATTTTAAATAAAATGTTTCTTCTATTCCTAAACATCAGAGTGTGAATACACCTGATGACATACCCAATTCTTGACGCCGTAATCAGTCAATTTTCTCACCTTTTCCATAAAAGTTCTTTTAAATGGCTCAATTACTCTGTAGTAGTTGGTGAATATGGTGCTCCGTATCTCCACACTATCTTTTTCCTGCTTGCTAGTTCTTCCGTAAGGCCGTTTGCGAATTCTTTCCCATTGTCAGTCATATCATCCTTGGTGTTCCTAACACGTCAATAATTTCTTTAATCCTTTCTATTACTTCCGATGCTCCTTATTAGTTCCTAACGGGAATAACTTCCGCCCTTTTTGTCGCATGATCAATCATAGTAAGCAAAATCTATAGCCTTTTTCAGATGTAGGTAAAGGACGAACTAGTCAAGTTCCCAAAGATCATTTTCCGGTTAAACATTCACTGCAATCGTCTCTGTTTTCTGATGGCCAACCTGTTCTTTGACATATCATGCATTTCCTTGATATCTCAGTAACTTTTTCACGCAAGAAGTTTTTTATGCACTTCCTTTCAAATGGTATTCATAATTTTGCGAAACCATGGTGTCCAAGTTCTAAATGAACTTTTTCCAGATCAATTTCTTTGCCTGTTCTTCTATTTTATCTATCTCAAACGTCATTCTACTCAATAATCACTAGGATTCTCAACTCCTCTTACGTGTTGTATTTCCATATCGTATTCTTGGAGTAGTAAAGATCATCGTGCCAGTCTTGTCTTTACATTTCGTGACTGAAATAAGAATTTAATGGCATTATGATCTATCCTTACTAGATACTTTCTTCCCCAAATGTATGGTCTAAACTGCTGCGACAGCTTTTATCACTGCTAAACAATTCTTTTTCTGTGGTTGAATAATTACGCTCAGCTTGAGAGTGTGCCTTAGAATAAAAACTGATTTCCGTTCTTTTCCATCCTGTAGCTGACTAAGTATTGCACCTATTCCTATATCCGATACATCTGTAGTTATATAAATCCAGTCTCTATTAGGCAATGTCAACACTTCTACGCTTCCATTCTCTCTTTCAGACGTTTAAACGCTTCTACAAATTTTCTATCCTCTTTCTGCCTTGTTCCAGTCAATTTATTCCCTTTTTTTAATTTATGAGTAGAGATACACAGTATCCTCTGTAATATTTAATAAATCTACTGCAGTAATTAATGGTCCCTAAGAATGATTCTAACTCCTTCTTTGTCCGTGGTAATTCCATCCTCTGAATTGATTTTATCCTATCTGGATCTATCATTATTCCATTTTGATTTACCAAATGTCCCAGGATATGCAATTCTTTCACATTGATTCGCATTTCTTTTCATTTACTACTAATCCTGCTCCCTTAAGTTGTTTCATTACAATCGAACACTGTGAGGTTTATGCATCCTCTCGTCTTTACTATATATTATGATATCATCCACATATACCATAACAAATTTATAAAAAAATTGGTAACTGGTAGCTTTTGGGGGCCCTATTTTTGAAAAAAAAAAAAAACTAAGTATTTAATGATAAATATGTAATGAACTTTGCAGAAACGTTGACTAATCCCATATTTTTAGTAAAAACATATCTGTTTGCAGCTTTCACGATAGAAGAAAAATCATTGGTATTAACACAAGTACTTTTAAAATCCTTCCATAGTCTTTCAATTGTCTGAGTATGGATTAAAGGATTATCAGGATCAACAAGTGTAGTTTATGATATAGTATTATGCATAGAATCCTTATACCACAATTGTGATATCCCCTCCAACAATCTGTGACAATATGAGTTCTAGACTAACAAAATCTTTGATAAAAGAAATACAATCGCTACTACGCCTTCTTTGCGTAACTTTTTAATGCGATTCTTTTTGTGCGTCTGCAGATAGCACCTATTATCCATATTTTTCCCCAGCTAAAATTCGACTCTCCCGTCTCTCCTTGTGCATATATGGGTCTCATCGACTTCAACAATGGTTTCATCAGGACCTAATTTGTTAAATGTATCATTGTAATACCCACTGTCAACTTTTTTTGTAAAGATGATCTACTACGCGTATACATGCATGCCTACTTACATCCAATTCTTCAACAATGAAACTCGTGCGTACTCCCATACAATACATGTAAATAATCCTTAATGTAATGATATGAAACATGATATTATGGAACATCGTATTTTCGAAAAAAGACTTTGTTTTTCGGCAGTTCTTAACATAACATCTCCAACGGCCATCGATTCCATGTCTTATCTTGCCCTTTTCGATATGCATCAACTTACCCACACTCACCCTTTTTGGGCTCATATTGATAAGATTCAAAAGACACAGAGAGGTTAAAAGCATCTTGCTCGGTTGGGGGCGGAGGTCGGTCTAAAAAGTTCATCTAGATTTCATTTTAGGGGTTAAATTTTTTTCAAGAAATAGGGCCCCCAAAAGCTACCATCAACCAAAAATTTTCCTAAGACCTTATCCATAGCTCTCTGAAACGTTGCAGGGGCATTCTCTAATCCGAACGGCATCTTTACAACTCAAATAACCCTTCTTTGCAAGCAAATGCTGTTTTCTCTCAATGTCCTCTTCTCTCATATCAATCTGATGATATCCTTAATAGCGCATCCATTGTATAGAATCTTTGCGCCAGACAGAGCTCTAATATCTCATCACCCTTGGCATCGGATAGGATCTAACCTCACACCTTGAGTCTTCTGTAATCTATGCAAAGTCTATATTCACCACTCTTCTTTGGTATTAAAATTACTGGACTTTTCCAGGTGCTTGAAGACTCCGCCTATGATACCATCTTTCAGATGTTTGTTATTATTTTAATGCTACTTCTTCGAGTTCTACCCTAATCTATACATTGGAGAAACTACAGGGCTTGCGCATGTTGTTATAATTCTGTGTTCTCCTAACTTATTACTTTTTTCTTTAGGGCAAGAAAAATTTCTTCCTTGCCAAAATCTAACATTATCCTTCTCTTTTTACAGAACCCAACTCCTATAATCATCTCTGAAGTTATCTCATCTGAGATTATAAAATTCTCTTTAAAGCATTTTCCCTATCCTAAATTCTATCCCGCCCAAAACCTTAATCTGTCTTTATTTGCTGCTCTAAGTCTCATGTCCGTTTTGACTATTCTCCCTGTGGCTGTATTTTGACTTAATAACGTTTACAGCCGCACCTGTATCGACGATTGCTTTTATCTCTCTCTTATTAACTATCACTTTAATATTAAGTTCTGTATATGAATCGTTACTAAAAAACACTAGCTAACACAAAATACTCTTCCAAAGATTTGGTATCATCACTCAATTCGTTATTACTTATTACCTCAACAGTCTTGATGGCACCTAAACTGTCTTTTTTCCTCTTCCAGCATTCCTTCTTCTTCGAGTGTCCAGGTTTCTTACAACAAAAACATTTGGCCTGTCTTTGATTCCTGCATATCTCCATCTCTTCGGTCCTATCATAATCCCTTGAAGTATCACGATTAACTGCTTGCGGAATTCTGTATCTTCACCTACATTATAGCTAGATACTCTCACTTTGTTACTACAGTCCAACCCTTCAACAAGCATTAAATATATAATCCCATGACAGGTTCGATTGGTTATTCATCAACAGAGCTCCCCCAATATCATTCGGCAAACCATTCAAAAACAAACGTGATCAAGACAACCCCCGGTAACCTGGCCATATTCGCTAATCTTTTCATCCTATCCAGATATGATAGAAACGAACCCTTGTTGCCTTTTTTACACTCTCTAGCTAACGTCTTTTAGTGAGCATATTGCTCATCCTTCCCTTAAACTCTTAAAAACAATCCACACAATGATTCGAAAATCCCTTGCTCCAGGATTGCTCTGCCCAACTCTGGGCCCTCTCTCTCCTTTCCATATGGTCCCTAAAATAAAAGATTTTAGAATCTTCTCCCGGTGATCCTGCGCCGGCCCAACCCCTTACGTAAGCCACATTTGCCCCTGGGTCATCTCGTCCCCCATTCCTAAATATAGTCCCCTGTTATTGGCCATTGTCTCCAAGTTGTTGTTATCGTAAAACTGGTTTTTTTTGGTGCCACAGTAGAGGAAATCTTCATAGAGACTCTGGTGGGTGAACTGTGGTTTAGTCCCACTCGAGTACACTGTGAGATTCCTACTCACTAAAACCCCCTCCTTTTAAGTAGCCTGCGGTGCGGTGAGCACTATCATACCCATCTGGGCTTTGATCCGGGAGAACCCTATCACTAGCCTTGCCCTAATCCATGCCGAACATGTAGATCCACAGTAGACAGTATTAACGGGCGTTGTTAGTAACCCGGGATAGCGCATCATCGTACTGGTATAGTCGGCCCCATATCTTCATACTGATTGCAAGCACACCCTCTTACACTACCAACTCACTATGGATTGGACTCAAGTCTCCCACCTGTTTCGAGCGGTGTGCGCAGTCTTCCGATAGGTCATATCCGCTGGACCTTTCACCCTACTTAGTCAGCTCTCCTTCGGAAAATACTATTCAAGTCCCACCTTGAAAGTTTTGAGTCCCAGGCGGGATTCGAACCCGCTGCCAATCCTCTCGGACTGATGCTCTCCCAATGAGCCATGAGACAATCTTGGTGATAAGAATATTAAAGTAACCGAGTGGGACTAAATCACAGTTCACACACCTGAGTCTCTATGAAGATTTCTCCCTACCGCTGGCACCAAAAAAGAAGTATTTTTTGATGAAAATTTAAGAATGTCGACATGAAAGTTTACCTTTACTTCTTTAAAAGAGGAGTGAGTCTTAAAAAAGCGCCTATTTTTTTTATTATGCTTGTAAAATGTAGCCAGCCATTGTTTTAGTAACTGAGATGTATACAGACCGCAGGAATAGTATTGCTTTGCTAATACCTAATATTTTTTTTAATATGATCTTATCTCTGTTGTCTTTTCTTCAACTAACTAAAAATCCCAAAATTGAAGCTCACGTTTTATTCCAACAGGTTTTCTGGTCAAATTTTCTTATGTTCTATTTTAACAAATAATCCTAAACTCTGTTAAAAAAATGCAACATTCCGATTTTGAATTTCAGCAAAATAATAATTCTAAGTGTTGTAGACGAAATATTAGGAAAACGTAGAAAAAGAAGAAAACATTTTATTCTCCAAAACTTGGGGTTAAATATTAAGGAAAAGATATATTTTAAAACAAACTTAAAAATAAAACCATTAAAGAAGACTAACCTTCTCTATTACACAACACTAAGCACGATTAAAGTGCACATAAGAATTTTTTGATGGCGAAGATATAATTGAAATTCTTATTTTTCTTTAAAATCCTGATTCAAATTCTATTAAGGATATTTTGGGTTAATATAAACAAATTTAAGAGACCATAAAATTTTTAATAAGTAGGATCTCAAGAAAGCTATACATCCATATGGGACACTTATTAACAGAAAAAATAATGTTTAATATGTTTATAGCAAAAAATGCGAACATTATAGTCAAAAAAATGTCTGGAACACATATTTATATTAAATATTTTTGTTCGGGGTTTTTACGTATGAAAAATTAGAAGAAGTCTTTTTCGTATTGTTTCTGTTATTGAAACATAATTTATTAACAAGGATGACCAATAATTAGGGATAAAATTTTTACAAATTATTTATCAACAGTTTAAAAAAAAGAAAGACTATTTCTCGACGCTATTTTTGACCTGACCTTTCAGGTTTTTTTTATATTTTTTATTTTTTTCTAAGCTTTATCCAATCTTCGAAGAAAGATATACTTTTCGAAATCTGCGTTAAGAAATTTTTATTTGTAAGATTTAAAATAAAGTGGCTTCTTCGATCTAATGGCTGCTGTGTGCCTTAGTTAACTGTTTAAATAGTGTAAAAAAAAAAAGATCAGTTTCAGCATATTCATTATATTTATGACTCAACTCATTTAAAAAGATACAATAAAGATTTAAAATACTAAACCTATATCTCTTTATTTTTATAGTTTATATGCGATCTTTTTTTTGCTGTTGTTAAAAAAAACTTATGTAGAAAAAGGATTAAATTAGTATTTCTGTTTAATCGATTAAGTAAAACAAAGTTATATCCGAAAAGTTACAGGTACAATAAAAAAAATATTATTAAACATGATTTTAAAAATTTATTTTATTTTTAAAAACTAATGTGAAGACATGAGGATTCTTTCTTATGCTCCTATTGAATAAAAAATATAAATTAAGAAACTCAAGAAAATTATAGCTATTGGAGCAATAGTAAATGCTAATAAATAATTAAAGCGTTTGGATAAAACTCAATAAAAATACAAAAAATCCACATAAAAAAAAATCAGTGTCTGTCAAAAGCTAATTGATCTCAACAATGATTTCTGTTTCTTTTTTCAAATGAGACTTTCTCTATCTAGGTTGACGGAGCTAATACATAAAGCTGTTTTTATCTTAAGGTTTAAGTTAAATTAGTTGATTCCTCATTAATATTAATATTCGTAGATTTTTGTTCAGTGATATTTTATTGTCGAAATGTAATTACTATTCTCAGAAGGCCAAATAGTTTCCAGATTTGTTGAATCATCACTTCCAGACACTAACTTTATCAATTGTAATTGTGGTATATTTATATTATTTCCAAATCATGATAAATTTTTCCAAAAAATTTATTATAAATAAAAAATATGGTTTTAACCCCAAGACAAAACATGGAAAATAAATATTTTGTTAATAATAATCTAGTTTTCGGGCATACAGGGACGAGCATCATAGAAGCACTCTATGTTAGGCCGTCTACCTGCCGATTATGCCACAGTAATATAAAGAAAATCATGGATTATGATTACAAAAACTTTAAATATTTTTAATTTATTAAAGTATAGACGAGAATTGAAATAATTGAAATGCTTTGTTCAGTATTAAAATCGGGGTTAAAGACTTCTTACGTAATAACAACCATGTATTTTATTATAAAACCCCTGTAAATTTATTCAATTAAAGTTGTCAAGTAATTTTTCCTCCTTTAGGATAATTTGACTCGATAAAACCCTTAAAGACATATACTTTCTCGAAAAGAAATCAAATTTATTCTAAAACTTCTTAAAAACGTAAAGGTATGTGGTTTTTTAACTTAATACCATAATCACATTTTTCTTTATTTATAAAAATAATTTGCAGTATCATCTTATAAAACTGTATCCCTAAAAAATAACAGTTTTTCTGGCCTACAGAATTAGTTTTTACTGTCATTTCAAAATACTTTTGTCAAGCAGTAGCTTCAACTGGAAGCTTCGCCTGCCCTCTTATAATAAGGATCTTTAATCCTTCATTTTTATTTTATATATTTTTTACCGATATATATTTTAGGATGGGAACAAGAAATAAAAATCATCATCATATTAATAAAAGGATTTCACATTTAATTTTTTAACCCCTATTATAAAAAATATATGAATAAAAAGTAAACGTTCTGATTATGACTCAAAACAAATTTAAAGTCTAAATTTTCTTTTTTTGTTTGATAGGCATGTTTGGGTACCGTGTATTAAATTGAAGTCAAATCTGCTTGCTATTTTAGATTCAGCGGGTGTTTTGTAAAAAAAGAAGCATACCGGGAGGTAAAAGATCCATAACATTTAGAAAAAAGACAAATAATGATACATAAGCGTCCCGTTTAAACGGGATAGCTTTGCTAGTCATATTAATAAAAGGATTTCACATTTAATTTTTTAACCCCTCTTCGAGAAAAAATACAAAAAAAAATAAGAAAAAATTAAAGTTTTGATTGTGGATTAAGACAGTTTTTAAGTTTAAAATTCCAATTTATTTTTGTGTTATGAGCATTTTTGTGTTTACTTTGCATAGATTTGACGTCAATATGTAATTTTTAGATTCATGTTGTTGTTTTGTTATAAAAAGAAGTATACCAGGAAGTCAAAAGATAGATTATCTTAGAGAAAAGACAAATAATTATACAAAGTCCCGTTTTAAACGGGATAGCTCTGCTAGTATATTATAAATAAAAATGTTTCTTCTATTCCTAAACATCAGAGTGTAAATACACATGATAACAACTTTTATAACATGATGGAACTATTTGTTTCTAGTCATTAATTTTTCACTAGATCTGTAAGTCAAATGCTTACGCAGGCTCAATAAAAGATAACACAAAGATCTTCTTCAACGATCTTGATCACTACCTATATAAATTAGATTAAGGTTTAAAGCATTTCCCTCCCCTGTTTTTAACATAAATCTTAATAGAAATTTCTAACCTTTTCTACTCATAACATGCAAGTCCTATTTTTATCTAAACTTGTAAATTACTCATAGCACATTCACTAGAAAGTCCTATCAATAGCTTTTGATTTTTAGTACCTAAAGAATCTAAATAAAATTGATTTATGTTTGAATAATTACCATAGGATAACTCCATTTGGGACCAATTGTTTTATAATAAATAAAATACTTTTATGAAACCACAAAAAAAAGATTGCAACCATCAGAACCCCTAGAATCATCAATAACGGGTTACACCCCAGAATACTAAAAAAGCTTTGCTTACAGAATTGTGTTTAATTCTTTAAGTGTTTCATATCTAAGAGACAAATAATTCTCTTGAATAATTTGAATACAGATGTTTGACAAAAAAATATATAAGAAACTTTATTTTCTAATAGATAGACACATGTTGACCTTAAAAACCCTTCCCCCCTCACAATTACTCAAATAAAAAAAAATTTTGAACATTAAATGTTTGTATTATGAACACTAGAGAGCCTCTCATTATAAAACATTTCCTAAAGCACAAACTAAGTCGTATTTTTTAACCCTACATGATTTCTTTCTTTATCTAAATTAAAATTTGCAGCTTGTCGCGAGGAACTTTTTTTCGGTTGCTATCCTTAGGTTCAACCTCTCCTCGGCATTTTCTCACGAAAATTTTATAGACTAACAGTTTATAAAAAATACAACTCTCAAAAAGTAATCCTAAGCTATTTTTCGATTGATAAAGTGTGGTATCCCTGATTTACCACATGTTTTAATTTAGTTGGTTCTTAATAAATATGCTATTTATTTATTATATATTATTTATATGTTTCATAGATTTTCAGCTATGATAATACATCAGTAAATCTGATTACTTCCTTCTTATAACTGAAAATATTTAAACCTAGATTTAGCTTTAAAAATAGAAACAAAAGCAACCTTCCTCAGCCAAATAGAAATATTTATATGTGTGTACCCCCACTTAAAAAAATGGTATTTAAAAGAGTTTTAATTATAATCGTCATTTTTCCATCCCCTAAAAATGATAATTTCTTATATAATTTTTGGAGGGGAAAACTGCCAATTATATGTCTCCACGTGTGTTAACGACATAATTAGAGGGAAAATAGAAAGTATGGTATAAGAAATCCATAGTTACTTACATACTTTTATAAGAATTTACTGCAAAAATTACATCCTATGTTTATCCAACGATAAAAATTCAAGAAGAGTTTTTTCAGAGATTTTTAGTGTATGCTGTTGTCAAGAGGGCGTTCATGTAAATATATTTATTGGTTCGAATTTATAAATTTTTTTAAACAAACATTAACAATGTAAATGAAAAAACTAGAAAGAAGACCTATTTTTTTTAAATTCTCAAGTAATCTTTTTTGAGTGAGAGTAAGAGATTCAATAACAAAGTAGTCTTTATCGGAAAATCGTTGTTGCACAATCCTGGGTTTTAGAGTTATATATTAGCTTTATGAGTCCCATAGCTCAATAGGAGAGCTTCCAGTCCGAAAGATAATGGTTTGCGGGTTCGAATCCCGGTGGGGCTTGCAAGATTCCGAAGGGAGCTAGAACTAAGTGGATGAAAGGTCCAGCGGATATGACCTGTCGGAATACTGCGCACACGGCTCGTAAACGTGGGAGACTTGAGTCCATCCATAGGGAGTTTGGTAGTGTAAGAGGGTGTGCTTGCAATCAGTCTGAAGATATGGCGCGACTATACCAGTTACGAGATGCTCTCATCTTCGGAGTACTAACCACGCCGTGAATATGTCTACTGTGGATCCACATGTTCAGCATGGATTAGGGCAAGGCTAGTGGATAGGTTCTCCCGGAATCAAAGCCAGATGGGTATGATAGTGCTCACCGCCACAGGCAGGCTATTAAAAAGTGAGGGAGGTTTTTAGTGAGTAGGAATCTCACAGTACTCGAGTGGGACTGCTGAACCACAGTTCACCCACCTGAGTCTCTATGAAGATTTCCCCCGAACCTGTGGCACCAAAAAAAAAAAAAAAATAAGATTTTTAAACCCTAACATTTTAAAAAGTAGAAAATGACAAATATAAGTAAGCGTAAATTAGCGACTTATATGTTTTAGGATTGGTCTAACTTTTAGGTTGTTAAACCATTTTATGTGTGTTGACGTCAATGTTGAAACATTGATGTCAATGAACACCAATAAGACTCTGTGGTGTTCTAGGTCTGAAACATATGTTTCAGAATTAACTTTAAATAAAGCCTCACCAAGGCCAGGGTGAGTTAAAAAACAAAATAAACTATTTCTTCAAACAGTTTTAGACGTTAACATATGTGATTTTGTCTGTATTTGATTTCTTTTTTGTAATTTTAGAAATTTACTGGGTTATTGTTACTCGGAGTTAGAAAGAAAACACATAAAAATTAAAAAAGATGAAAGTGTGGTATTAATTACCACATTTAAAATATATTCTATTATTCTTGTTCTAGAACTTCTAGATCATTCTGATCTATAAATAGTTTTTAGCCCCAGAACCCCAAGATAAGATGAACTATAAGGGGACTCACAAGAGCTTAAATATAATTCTTTTTTAATACAAGCTTTGTTCTTCTTCTGGGAGGTTTATCGTGGAGAACTTTCTAAGTTCTGGACTCTTACCCAGTCATACCGCCACAGAAAGCATTAGACGTGGAATAATACTTCAATAAATCCCGTCTTGTAGCAGGATAACTTTGCTAGTAATGTTAAATATATTTTTATCATTTTGATAAACTAGTCTCTTTGGTGTAGTGGTTCTATCTGTGTTTGTTCGAGATTTGACGAGATTCGATGCTGCTTTCAGTAAATATTTGAAAACAGGGTTCTATACATTAGGAGGGGGCAAAAAAAAGTAGCGCGCCTGGCGCGCGACATTAATATAAGGTCACGTTATTGCAGATTATTTTAGTAGCCCCTCGAATTTTTTTATAATAAAAGGTTGTCTTTAATTAGCTATACAATTAATAGTGGTCTTTCAAACCCTTTTTTTGTCTATACCACAGTGCTTAGTTTTTGTGCTAAATGTTGTATCTGTAAGAAACCTGAACTTAAAAAATTATTTAATCTAGCTTTTTAAATTTTCCCTTTTAAGTAGGTAAAGTTTTTTAGAGGTTTTCGACGACAGATAAATTATGTCGTCTTCACGTGTTCCTCCTAATCGCTGCCACTGAAATAATATCTACTTTAAATTAAATATTTAGCTTGATAATTAAAACAAAATGTTTTGTGGGGGGGGGCTGGCGATCGATTTTAATTACAAGTTTACGATATTCAAGTCATAGTTACAAAAATGACAAGATCAACAACTTTTACTTTTAGTTTCTTCAATAACTTTAGAAGACAACGATATTTGCATAAGATAAAAATACTGTAATCTTGATAATTTAGAGACAAAGGGATATACAAACTAAAACAGGCTGAAAAAATTCTCATATTTCAAAAAGCGTGATTGTTAATAAAGCGCACATGTAAACTTCGTGATTTTGATTCGAATTATAAATGAGAATCAAAGAGAACTGAGCTTATTGGACTAAGCTTTACAAAAAAAATTTGATTTTTTATTTGAAAGTAAAAAAAAAGCATTTATAAAATAGGTACCCCTCCCCATCCTGCCCTCTTTATTTTCAAAAGAGGTGTGAAAATTAACCCTTAAATAGTTTCTCGGATTTTTTCGTTTTTTAGTCTGACAAGTCTTAGGACAAAATGTCATGCAAGTGTCGCCCTGTAATAAAAAGATAAAATAGATTTTATCATGGTACACATTATTCTTATGTGAACTTCTATAGTCCTAATAATTTCATTTGAATTTATTACTTTAACTATTCTTTAAACTTAGAGTCAAATTTTTTAGTTGAGACCACACTCTTCATTTTCTATCAACCTGCCCTTCTAAATGAAAATAACTTTTCTGGTGGCAAGCAACGAAGACTAAAAAGAAATCCTATTTTCTAGAAAGAGAATGATGTGAAAAATATTAAATTGCGTTGGAAAACTTTTCACGTTTATTAGTGGTAAATATCCAGAAACGCATGAGAGCTTTTTCGAAACATCGGTAAATTAAAAAGATGGAACTTTATGTAATTATAGATGAACTCGACTGGGAATTACTCGGTTGTGAGAACGCATCCATTGAGAATGTAAAAGAAGTTGTAAAATTATATCTTCACTTCAGGAGGTTAAAAACAAAAATAAATTTTTTTAAAAACGTTTATTTTTTATCTATACATTTTGTTTTTTAGGTTCTTCCCCATCCTTTGAAATTACAATCCGTTACAGTCTCCATCCTTCCACATAACTTTTTTTTTGCACTTGTCACCTTTACAATCAGGTTTGTTACAATCTTCATTTTTACAGTTTACCATCCTTACACTTTATTTTGCTCTTTTCCGCTTTAGGATCCTGCTTACCTGTTTTTGATCTTGGATTTCCGATGATGCATCAGGCGTGCTATTATTCCAAAGTATGAGAGGAAAAAGGAACTTTTTTTATGCATTTTCTCACGACATTGGAGTTGTTTGTATGGTTTGAGGAAGAATCCTCTATTTGTTTCATTGTCAATTGAGATGAAATAAGAAAAACATATTCATAAGGTTTTTTTTGTTAAATATTTTACTTTTGCCGTTCATACCATAATGTTCTATCTGATAAGATTAATTTTAGAAAAAGGAGTAGGAATCTATATCAAAAAAAATCACATTCTGTATCTTTTTGAGGGTAAAATATATTTTTTTCTAATATTTACCTTTGTTTCTCTGCTATTTTTCTAACCTTAATCTCCTTCCTTAATCACAAAAAATAAATTATTCGTATTTAATTTTAGAATATTTCGAAGAGATATTTCATTAAAAAGTTAGATCAAATAAACATTATAAGCTGGTACAAACTTTTGGATAGAACATCTTACATTTTTAATTAAATTTTGCCTTTATCACACATGTTTTTTAAGACCTATGTGATGTAATTATCACAATTCCTTGTGTATCTACCACGTCATCCATCAGAGATTTACGTATTAAAATTATTAATAAATAAAAACGCTGTCCTTCTTGAATGGAAAAGAACGAGATCATATTAGTTATGGCAAATCTACATATGTATCGAAACAAGATTCATTTTACTAACTTTAATTATTTTGTGTATCTAAATGATAATTTTGGCTCAAGGCTACCTCACCGGCCAGAGTAAGGGGGGACCCTTATAAGAAAAAAAGAAAGATAAAAAGTGAAAATTACCGAATTGTTTTTATTTTCAATGAAAAATTTTACTATCTCATACCAAATCACACCTATTTGACTAAAGTTACCAGGTTTAAGGTTATAATATCGAAAAATAAATTCTTCCAAAAATTCTTGTACTGACGACTTTTTAATACCTTTCCTCTTTTTTTCCTCGTATCTCAACTGAGACCATAAATTTTCGATGTTGTTGGTAGAAACCCCATTTTATTCTTAAATCCAATACTATGATTTACCAATCTCATGGGTAAAAGTGAATAATGTACAGCTTTTGGATAGTAGGATATCCGTCAGTAATAATCAAAGTCCTACATAAACATGTTTCTTGATTAGATTCGAAAGAGTTTCAACCTTTCTATTTTCCACTACTTCGATATAGATTCTATCCGTGTGCTTCTCATCAATCCTCCCACCAGGTAGCCCTGGGATATTATCATATAAGTTGGACGGTGAATTGTAAAGGATCCTTTATATATAACATTTCATCAATTTGAACACTGTGACTCCCTCCATCATCATACTTTATACTCATGATTCCTAAATCTAAATAATCAACAAGATTTTTTTAGCTTCTGATAAGTACGTTTCGTCATTGAACAGTCATTAAGAACCCTTTGTTCGAAATCCCTAGCAAGGTACTCATAGATAGCTACTAATATTTATTATTAATCTGTATTTTTGGCACAGCCAAGATAGAATCAAAAAAATAAGGCTTCTTTCTTTCTACATTGCCCGTTTTTACACCTATAAATTTGTTATCGACGTACGAGATATCGTCCAATTATGGTCATAAAAATCCACATTTAGCACATGCTTTTCCTTTTTAAGGAGATTTCTCATCAATAAGATAAGCAATTGACGCCATTAATCGATGAAAAGATTTTATCATTCGTTTTTTTGGAACTTTGTTAAAAAAAAATAGGAGTGTAAAAAAATTTTTTTAAAAAAAAGTTCTAAAAGGCTACCTCACCGGCCAAGAGTAAGGGGGGACCCTTATAAAAAAAAAAAGATAAAAAGTGAACAATTTACAATTCTCACACCAAATTACACCCATTTGACTAGAATTACCCGTTAAAGATTATAATATTAAAAAATATATTTTGTCAATTATGCGTGTTCTATGACTTTAAATTCCTTCCTCTTCTTCTTGTATTTTTACTGAAACCATACATTTTTAATGTTGTTAGTATAAACACATCGTCAATTATAATCATCACAAATTCTCATTTAGCACATTGCCTTATTTTTTAACAAAGTTTCATCAATAAGATAGTAATTGACGCCTTGATCATATAGAAAACCTCATCATTTGTTTTTTTTTGGAAAAAAGTGAAAATATTTAGGGGTAAAAAAAATAATGTTAAAAAAAAATTCTAAAAAATCATCCGGCCGGTGAGTCTGGTTTTTTATAGTCATTGAGCCATAATTTTAATCTTTTAGAAAGAACCTTTTTAGGTTGTTACTAGTAAGCTAGAAGAAAAATAATTCAAGATAAAGTTTCTTTGAAGAATTTTGAGAAGAAAGTAACTCACTAATGCTAATTACTAAAAAAGAAAGGAATAAATGAAATATAATTAATAAGTGGGTGTTTAGAGCAAGACTCCCAATACATTTAAAACATCAAGGGTTGTCTCTCTATAAATTTTTTGGTTCAATTGTATTATCTGGCGCAAAAGTAAAAACTTTATCGAAGAGGAAAATCCAATAAAATTAAATGTAAATTTTTAGTATCAAGAATATCATTGAGGTTTTAGTCTTGCATTAAAATATAAAATTAAATTGATAATTTAGGAATGCGGTAATGCAATTAAGTAATCACTGATATTTTCACGAAGAACATCATTGAAAACAAATCCTTTAGTAGAAATGGAAGAGATCATTCATTTTACACCTTTTATTTTTAAATTTTGCCTTCTTCGTGTTACAATTGAGATTCTATGTGTTGCGTGTAACACCTGTTTCAGGATCTATAAAATAAGGAAAATGGTTCACAGTTTCATGTTGAAATCCAAGCCTTTTTTGTATTTGCCGAACCCAGCCCATATCACTATCACTATAGTTCAGGCCTATAAATTCGCTAATAATGCATAAAGTGCTGCTGCAGGTATATTAGGTCTAATCTCGAAAAAAATTTTGCAGGCCTATAACTAGTATCCAATATGCCAAACCCCCAAATTTGAGAGTCTTCCTTTTCCATATTTATGTTATGGCAGAATAAACTCTCATCAGTTGGCAAATAATTCCAGGGGGACCAAGGTACACAGAGTCAATTATAAGTATAAAATTTGCGAGATTTTGTAATCTTTAAAAATAGAAATAACTGTTTTTTTATTTCTTAATATTTTTTAAGAACAGAATAAACTTGCTCATTCTTAACCACATAAAAAAGACGGTGAAAACATATGCTAATGAAAGTCTAAAATCCATCCATAAAAAGACTATCCTGTATACCTATTTTAGATCTTCTTTTACTACATTAATTTTGTAATTACATATCCAAGATATTCCATCGATGTGGTTTTTGACAAGGCTTCCAACAATTTCTTACGCAAGAAGAACAATTTTCCGTCTCTTTATAAATCCTTAAATCAAAAGAAGACAATCACTCTCGATCCAAAGTATTAAACTAAAAGGTAAAATTTCAATCTTGGTGTTCTATTTGTCGTAAGGGTATGTTTTTTGGAGAATTTTTATTTTATAAGGGTTTTCTTAAAAATAGATACAGTTTAGGAAGTCTAGTTTGGACATGTCTAAACGATAGGAAGCAAGTTAAAAACCGAGTGGCAAATAAAGGATTACAATAAAATGTGTTCATGTAATAAATAGAAAGCCTAATCAACATTCATTGCCTAAGATCAAAGAAATGATATTTACCTCCCCGAGGCAGGTACAGGAATACTTCACAAAACTAGATTTAAAAGATGAAATTTCTTTAAGTAATTAGGTTAAAACGATAAATACCACAAAACAGCTTTTAGATTTAAACAAAGTTTAAGGAATGGAATGATATGCTAATGGGATTAAAAAAACGCTCCGAAAGTTGCCAAAGGTAATGGTACGTTCTAGGTGAAGAGATTGGTGTAAGTTGTTTTGTATGTAGATGCGATGACATTTTAGTATTTGTAAAGAACGCAAACTTACACAAATTGGATTGGGAAAAGGGGGGGGGGGTTAAAAGAGTTTTGAGATTGTTAAAGAAAACAATACTTAAACAAAAGAAAGTGAATTTGTTGGATATAGGATTAAGAGAAAATGAAATTCTCCCTATCGTCGAAAATAAAGAAGCTATTGAAAATTAATTACAAAAGGCCTTGCGATGAAAACGAGGTTCAAAAGATTTGTGGGTTTATTCGATTATTATAGAAAATTAATTCCAAAGTGTTCAATCATTGCTAAACCTATTTCCTCCCTATTAAGCATAAAGATTGAATTTAAATGGATCAAAAAAGAAGAAGAAGCTTTAAAAAAGCTTAAAACATCTTATTTAGTGATTTAGTATTTAACACACCAGATTTCGAAGAAAATTTTTACTAGAGGCAAACGCCATGGTTACAAAGACTTGACCGTACTAATCCCAGAATCTGGGGGTAACAGGCCTTTGCTTTGTTATCGAAAAACTAATGTTAGAAGAGAAAAATGAGTTCTATTGCTTAGTGAAAAAAGCATCAACCCGAGAGGAAGGGTTTTGTGGTTTTGAATGGCCGTAAGATCTTTAAGTGTTTTCCTAAGAAGGGCTGGACTAAGTAGGTTGAAAGTTTCAGAGGATATTACCTATCGAAAGACACCGCACACGACGAGGAAGAGGTAGGGAGACTTAAGTCCAATTCCAGTTACATCGTAGTGTAAAAGAGATGTGCTTGCAATCAATTTGAGATATGGGGTCGAATATACCGGTACAATGATACTCTCTACTTTGGTCTCAAACACCCTCGAAACACTGTCCACTGAGGATCTAAATGTTTTTGGCATGGATTATTCAAATCTAGTTGTTTGTTTCTAACAGAATCAAAACCTAAATAAGTATGGATATAACGTACTTAATTAAGTCTGTTTGTTAGTAAGAATCTCACGGTACTCGAGTGGACTAAACCATAATTTATTTTCGAGAGTCTCTATAATAATTTCCCCCACCTGGCACCAAAAAAAAATTATAATGCAATTATTTGGATCAAGCGCATTTGCTCTTCTAATAGGCAAAAAATTTACTTGATCCAAACTACGTGCTTAAAAACTGCAGCGTTAGGGCATTACTAAAAGTCTCGTTTAAATATGCTTCATTAATGTCGATTTAGAAAAAATAAGTCCCCTCCATAGATTTACGCAGGCTAAAAACAATTTTTTTTCTGCTTTTTTTTCACCATTTAAAGGGAGGAGGGCCAGGGTGCTCCGCTTTAAGTTAAATTCACGATGCGGGTGAAGTGGTTATGCACCGTAAGAATAAAGCTTTACAAGAAATGCATATGCATTAGTTCGGAGATATCATATTTTAATCTTTCTGTAGGTTAATTTTCCTTTTCTGTAAACCTGAAAGACAATTCGCCATAAAATTTGAAACTTTAATTTAATGAAAGGGGAATTAAAAAATACTTTTTTGTAAATGAAATTTTATTGTCAGAAAAATTTAAGACACCTTTGTTTTCCGTTGGGCTATTTCTTAGACAAGCATATACATCTGCTTATGCCAATTTTATTTGAAAGTATCTCTTAATTCCATCAAAACCCCTTTTTACCATTTCAAAAAAAATCTATCCTGACTCAAAGTAAACTTAAAGAAAATTATTCTAGACCGAAATATTTTTAGTCATATGTGTAAATGCACAATATTCCATTTTCAGACATTGTTCAAAAAAATATTTTATCATATTTCTTTTTTACCAACAAGCCAATCAGGTTTTATTTACTTCTCCTTTTTATATTCCAACCTCGTGATTTATTAGTAAAATTATAAATAAAAATATTTATTCTTTGCCATTATGTTTAAAGTAACATTGTTGTCACGATAATGGAGAGTTGTCTTAAAAAAGAATTATAATCTTGCCTACAGTACAGACATCAAGGAATATCTCTATAGCACCCTCTGTATCGTTTCTAGCAATGCTTCGAAAGAGAGCATCGTAGTTTTTTTAATAAAATGTTTTAAAGGATACCATTGAAGTTTCAAGTATCTCCAGTGAGGGAATAAGCTGGAGTTCGACTACATTTCTTCTGGAGAAGGTTGGAAACATATTGAGGATGAGGATGACTATTTCCATCAAAAAAAGGGAGGGGGAAGCTCATGTTATTCTTTGAAAGATGATGTTGAGACGGAAGATCGCAATGCTAAGGTAGTTGATTACTGTTTGTGCCGAATGGGAAAGGAAAGATTAGAAGGGGATCCCAATGATTTTTAATCACTAGGAGGTAAGTGTTACTACATTCAAATAGAAAAAAGATTATCACCTTTACTTTTTTTAATTAGCTTAAAAGAATATGCTACGTACCCGGGGAGGTATCGTTCGTATTTTGGTATTACTACTCTGTCTTTTTATTTACAAAAAATGGAGAGATTTTATAATTTTGCACTGTCTTTCTGTGCGATATCCAGTAAGTTTTTTTCTCTCAAAATCTCACAAGCATTGAAGTAGTTTTAGATCATTTCTACAGAACTACTTACATTGTTTGTAACAGTATTTTTATGATCGACCATAATAGATTTTAAACTTACAATTATACAATAAATATTGTAATTTTATTTTTCTTTTTTTTGTAAAGCCGCGCTAATTTTTTTACCCATGTTATCCTTACAGAGCTTACCAAGTATCGTAGGATAGTATTTGAAAAAGAGTATTCTGATTTTGATGACTATGTTTCTGATTACCTAAGGATTTACCACTCTGTCATTCTCTTCGAGCGTAGAACATACTAATAATCAATTATCTGATGATTACTTACAGTTAATTTAAAAGCAGGGAATGCATACCTCTTAAATGTTATGTAAAAATATTTTGTACTGTCCAATCTATGATAAGAGGAGTGCTTTTACAATTTTAGTTGAGAGATTTAAAAAGAGAAAACTGTCGAAATTTTTGATTCATTAAAATGTGAATCTCCTTCTTTGATCTCAAAGATCTTATAGACCTTCTAGATAGTGATGAGATTATCAATGCTTATTGGAGAGTAAGCTGAAGAAAAAATGACATCGATTTTGATCTTTTGATTTCTAACAACAGGAATATACCACAAAAAATTTTTAACTACTATGTTTTTTGATGAGCTGGTACTAGAAGGTTTCAGGAGTACCGTGGAAAAGAATTGGAAAAAGATATTAATATCCTTCAGTTCTCCTTTCTTCCAAGTACAATGAAGGAATTTCTTGATTTTTTAAAAATAATTTTAAAATGTGAGAGGTATTTGCAGTTTTATATTCTTAAACTGTGATCTAAACTGTGATCTTCTTTTAGATCTGGTTTCTTTGCATGATTATGGAACATATTCTCTGTATTTAATGGCAAAGAGACTTTGTTAAAAATCATTGAAGTATCTCGAGAGGCTTCTCTTCTTAATAAAAATCGATAGACTTACGGAGTTAGTTATATTATTACAGGTTGATGTCATAAAAAAATATTCTAAAATTATGCTTGAGAGAATTAGGATACAAAAGTACCAGTCGAAGTTTATCTTGTATGTGGTGTACCTGTATCTTAGAAAAGAAAGGACCCTAGAATTATATTTAAATGGTAAAAAACAAAGATCATGAGGGTATGAATCTTATGTCTTATAGTGATGAAATAGAACACAATACAAAAATACATGAAAGTCGTTTGTCGCTTGAAAATGAAAATTAGAGAGTTTTGTAAAGAAATTTGAATGTTAAAAAATTTAAATGAGACAAATATTCTCAGGCTGTTATTTGCATACAGAAATTATACGTAAAAAGTAAAAGATCTCTATCTTTTGTATTTTACTTTGATCCAAGAAAAGATTTTTGAAAAATCAGAATATCTACAATTTTACTAGCGTATTTTATATTAAAATAGAGAAAGAAATTGTTAAGCGATGAACAGATTTTGTCGAATTTATAAGGAAACTCCAAAAGAAAAAGCTTGAGATCGAGTTTGATTGTTTTTTAACAAAATGGTAATGGCTAAATACAAGTATGTCCTTCTAACTTCCAGAAACATTTTTCTTAAAGTACTTAGTTCTCTAATACAGAACCTTATTTGACAATCAAAAATTTCAAAATTCCGTGCTTTACAATCATCAACTTAGGATTAAAGTGGCACAAAAGATATTTTGGAGGGAGATTCAGGAAAGGAATTGGTGCCGATCTTAAGATAAGAAATGTTTACATTTAATATTGAAGGGATTGCTTATGAAGATAATATTCATCGTTTAAAAAATGGATGGAGAGCTAACTCTATTTCAAATAATGAAAATAAGAAAATTTTATCTATTGTGACTGATTTGGCGACTCAAAGTATAATTATCTATTTTGTATCTAAGAATAAATCTAGCATTCACAAGCATCTTGTTAATGAGAAGTGCATGGAAATTTACAACGAATTGATAGAGCTCAAGAATCAAAGGGCGATAAACCTTACGAAAAGACAATTTTGGATAATAGCTATATAACTAAGAGATACAAATTTAACAGGAAGATACTACAATCAATTCTTCTCATTTTTAGTCGAAGAAGAGGAGAGAATCAATTTGCACTGGAAGATAACGATCAAGAGGATAAAAGTTTTTATGAGGTTTTTCATAACATAAAAAATCCATAAAATAAAAGGATGCTCTAATTTAGGACTTTAAACAAGCACGTTCTTTTGAATCTTAACGATTATTGAAAGAAACTGGATTTGTTATCTCATATTGTTTAAAAAAAAAATAACAAAGACTTGAAGAATTTTCTTAGCACATAGAATATGTAATAGAGGATAGGGATTGTCCTACAAACCTTGTTCTACTTTATTAGTTTCTAAGTTGGAATGAGCTTTGTCTGCTCAAAATTTTTTGGAGGAATAGTTAAGGGTTTCTAACGATGGATTGTTTCTGATGGTATTTTACGAAAGTAAAACTTGATGATATTGATATTCTATTTGAAAACATATAAGAACATTTACAATGAAGAAATCTTAAGGGAGTGATGATAAGATGCTAGCTTATAAAATGGAAATTTTTCAACAAGGGAAACTAAGTCCAGTGAATTCATAAAAGTATGCAAATGGATAATTGCACAAAGTTAAAGTAGTAACTCGGCTAGCAAGAAAGATAAGGACTGTTTTAAGATGACATCAGAATCAAGAAGTCAAGTAAGATTAATGAAGAGGTTATGTTATGTCAAACCTACAAAATACGAAATCGAGAATTTTAACGTTTATTTTACGATATTGAAGAGTTTTCAAATATCTTGACTAGTTTCATGAGTCTTAGCTGTAGTTTGAAAAATTTGATATTTGTGAAAGCTTGTAATATTTTAGAGAAACAGGACTCTTCTTTCTTAAACTTGATATCAGCAAAATTCTTAGAAAGTAAAGGATGTCTGTGATAGAAAATACACTACCACTTCTTGATGATATAATGATAAGGTAAATAGGAAGCTTATGGATCTATCTACAAATGTGGTAAATTAGAAGTCTTGGTGTTTAAAGTTTTAGATACTAAACATAGCTCTTGGAAAAGGCGGATTAGATAGGATCTATGAGATGTTTTTTCTTGATCTCGATCTATATTATGATTCTTCCCAGAATTATAACGAGAGGATATGAGATCACTGTTATGATGATCAGGAGATGTTGTACATTCTCAAGAAGAAGGAGATAAAAATGTCATATCCGTAATTAATGATGTCCTTAAAACTATCCATAATCAATGAGACCTATTCGTTGAGTCCTTGATAGTTTACGCGCACTGTATTTTATAGCTAGGAGATTAATTATCAGTTATCTCAAGAGTATATGAAAATAAACTACGTCTCAAGATTATGTTAAGATATCAGAAGTTCTTGGTAACGAGGATAATTAGAGGTGTGATGTAAACTTATTGGATTTATTAAGGATATAAGGAATATGATGAAACTTTAGATTACCAATGGAAGAGTAATAAGAAACTATCTAAGCTTTTAATGAGGAGGTATCCCAATTCTAATGATCGGGAATTCTATAAGAACATATTTAAAAACTACTGTTTTGAAGAAGAGAAGGAATGGTCTATTAACTTCTATCATCTAAATTTAAATTATCTCAAGGAATGATTGAAGAATAAGTTTTTCCTGCTGGCTATGCAAGAATATTATTTAAAATAAAGGTTATTGAATGTTTCTTTTATATAGTATTTTATGAAAGTTTGAGTATTTAAAGGGCCTCTTTTCCAAAGCTATGATTTACAAAATATCATCATGTGCAAATTTACTTTATTTGATACCCTGAAAATGGTAAATGAAATTTAGAAGAGGTGCAGATTTTGAACTGTCTTTTTAAAAAAAAATGAGATTTGATGTCTTTACGTAAAGACTGTATTTAAAATTGCAACGACTAGAATTAACTGAAGATGTTTAAATTTAGATGGATTTGACTATCACAAGACTCTTTCTATTTTTTTCGCGTATCTTCTATAGACGATCAATTTGTGTAAAAAAACTTCTTAAGGTTATGCATTATCTAATAAAAAAAACAAGATAGCTATATTATGGGGAATTTTTTTGGAGTTTTTAAGAAGGACTTTTTAAGAATATGAAAAGATGGAATTATGATACTAAACTCAGTCATGATATTAGGTTATTGCAGAGTAGAGGTTCCCCCCCCCCCCAATGCAAACCGGAGCGATAATCAACAATGCTAGTAAAAGTGTCACACCCAGTCCTTGGATATGTGGAACAAATTTAAAATAGAAATCCAAATACAATTAATCAAATATTAAAAAGGTTGTGAGGAAATGGTAGTATCATACACCCATGGGTGGAAAGAATATTATTATTCTTTTTAATCTGAACATATATTCATTCATTGATATCTCACAAGTTCAATTTGTGGATCCTATAAGTGGATTACATACGTAAAAAGTCGGTAACTTTAATCAGAAAGCAAAATCTGCATATTAAAACACAAAGAGGTGCTGAATGAATCAAGAGGTAAATTTATTCTTTTATTTAGTTCATCAATCTATTTAGGATAAATGCATTTTATACTGTACTTGAAATATAAAAAGCTAGATTTTATTTCTCTATTTTTTTAGAAGAGGAAGAAAACATTCAATTCTTGATTTCCAAAGTGTGAGGATCCCTGCCTAAATATTCTTGTATAAAGAAGTCTTTTTTGAGCATTATGTGTGTATAAAATAAGCACATCTCAGGATGATTTACATCTATCTAACAATCTAATTTACTATCCTCACTTCTTTATATTGACTGTAACGCAAAGAAAAGAATTATTATCAATTTCACAATACAAATTTTTTACGAGTCTTTCTGAATTTTAATATGACAGTTTAATTCACTTAACATCCATAGAAAAAAATGTTTTTTTTGAAACCCCTGAGAGGATTTCGGGAGCAGCCCTTCTCATAGAATCATTAAAAAGACCTTTCTTTGAGCCAACCTTCCTCCCAGGTGTTGTCTTTTTTATAAAAAAAGGTTAAATTAACGACAATTTATTAAAAATCTGGGTCTGGGGCCTATTCCCGGGTAATTTTTTTTTTAAAGGGGGGACCTTACTGACGAAAAAATTTAATATATTTAATTTTAGGTTTAACTAAATACGCAGTAATTTTAAAAATGCTAAGTTAAAGGTATCAATAAAGTGATCTTTTAAATTTCTTCTTCTCCAAAGATATTCTTGAATGTAGCTAGTTTTTTGCAAATCCAGGAACACCTTTTCTTGTTTTAATATCTGTTTTTTAAATAAGCCCTTCTCTTTTCAATAAGATCGTGTGATAATCTTCAGATTCTTAAAACCTTCTTGGTGATTAACGTGTTTATCCTACCATTTATCCCCGCTACTGCATATGGATGGAAGGATGTCCCATCGGTTATTCCTTTAGAACACTCAATTAGATTATCTTGACAAACTTTACAAATGTGTTTCTTCTTTCTATTGGGTACTATTTCTCTACAAACTAAGTTCCTCGTACATTTTCCCCCCTTTTTTTTTTTTTCCATTATTGCTCCTACCAGCCAACGTCCTCCCTTAGTTACATCATATGTCTGAAGGGTGATTTTACAAGCTACTCTTACGATAATACGCTCATCTAACTTTGGACTGGATATTTTTCTCCAAGCTTAGTTTGTTTTCTATATTTCAGCTGTACAGATTTAATCCAAAGCTTTTAATTCTCTTTAATATCAAATTTCAAGAACTCCCTGAAGTTCTTTATAGGTTATATCATAGCTTTTCTCAACCAGAATAGACTAGAAACAGATATTCATTAAGAGCTATCTATCTTAGGATTATTTATATTTAGCCCTCCTAATATGTCTCACTCTTTCTGCATCCTATCTGTATACATCGTAATCGATGACCATTTGTATAGCGTGGTACTTACCTCAAATCGCATTGCATTTTGACAAATTGAGCATATTTTTTTAGAACAAAACAATCCATGATAATTACAATACTCTATCGCAGTCTTGTACAACCTTAAGAATTCTTTTGTTTCATCTTCAAAGTTCATTTTTAGGGGTTAAAAAAATCTTTAGATTAGGGCTTATTCCCGGGTATTCTATGCAAAAAAGACCATTACCCGGGAATAGGCCCTAGACCCAAAAATCTTTTAGGGTAAAATTAAATACTTCATACAAATTTCTAAATTTTAAGCAAACTAATTTTGTAATTAGAAATCAAGTAGTATTACCACAAAACGTCCACCAAAAAAATTTATTTTTTCAAATAACCCCTAAATATATTATGTAATAAAATAAAATAAAAAGACTTTAATGAAACCACAAAAACAAAGATTGCAAACCAGCAGGAAAAAAACCCCTAGAATCATAAGTAGTAACGGGTACACTCAGCATACTTAGAAAGCGTAGCTTATTAGATAGTAGTATTTATGTTTTGTTGTATACTCCACATTTTATATTATGTGATTGAAATATTTGTTAAAATTTGTCTATAATATTTTTAACTTCAGACCCATCATCATAACTAAATATAAAAAAAAACTTTAATTATTATTCTCGAGTTATACTTCGCAAGGAGGTGCGACAAACAGAAAGTGATTATGAAACAATGTTTTCCTATTCTTAAAATATTGCCCTTGTTAAATTCTTATTCAACGAACAATCAGAAGTTAAAGAAATTTTTATTTTATCCCTTCTATGAGATTACAAAAATATTATTTCACGACTCATCTTCTTTTTACAGGAAAAAACGTTCACGGGAACCGACGAGGAATACTTGGATTTACTTAACAATTCGAAAACATTATACGTAAACAATATATATACTTCTGTATCTGAGTACAGGCTATATGGGAGCTTTTTTTTTTTGTCTTTGTGCCCTGTAAGGAGGGTTATTATGGGTATTAACAGAAATTTAACATTTTGTGGATTCTGTTTTGTGGAATATTACAACAAAGAGGATGCCTGTAAAGCACGGGGAATATCTCTGTGGTCTTAGATTTGAGAAGAGAGTTTTAAGCAACGATTAAGGATTAATGGATTGCTGAAGGAGACAATATGGAAGAGGTGTATTGGTGGTAGAATGAAAGATGACAATGCTAAGAAAAAAAGATACTATGGTTAGTTATATTAAATGAGTTGTTATTTGAGTAGTTTTTCAAAGAAATGAATCTATTTTTAATTTTATTATTTGACAATTGATTTTTCTAGAATTCTTTTTTTTTAAATAAAACTTTATTTTTGATGTATTTTTAACAGATTTTTAGCAGGATCAGGGTTATACGAAGCAGGCATGGGACTAGAACATGTAAGGAGAATCTGTTGTGGTCTGCAGAAAATGCCTTTTAATAACAAAAAAATTAAGAGCAAGCCACAACTAAAAAAAATAAGAACTCCTTTAGGATACAAGGACTAAGACAAACAAAATTTTAGTAAAAATATAAAGCTTTATTGGATTTTAAAAAGTTATTCACTTGAGCTATCCTCAAAAGTAATACGATTCTTTCCAGACTTAGAATTTTTATCATTACGATCTGAACCTTTTCCTTTTGTAAATTTATCGTTTCTCCTTTTATTGTCCTCGTTATACTTGCCTCTTTTATTTTCAAATTTATCGTTTCTCTTATTTCCTCTATCCTGATCAAAAGATCTCTTTCTAATATCCTACTTATCTGTGCCTCACCTCGTTGCATCCTTGATATATAAAGTTCTATCTTTAAATTTTAAATTTTTTTTTAGGCATTTTCGTTAAATAATCTCTTATCCTCATTACGATACATAACAAATACCACTTCCTGTTACTGTTTTCTTATCTGATGGAATAACTGATTGCTATCGCTCACCAAATTGTAATTATAGCTAGAAAACTCCTCTTTATCACAGACATATGGAATATTATTAATTCTTAATTGTAAACTTTTTCTTTTTATCTCCATTATTAGCAATGTTGACAGTAAGCTTTCTTCCAAAAAGCTCTTGTCATCAAGTTTAAGACACTTCTTAGCTCAGTTCTTTAAGAAATTCTACGAAACAAAATCCCTTATTATATCTTATCTCCAGTAACCGGAACAGAAACTCTAACAACCCTTCCAATTACTTTTCATTTCTTTTTAAGCTCATCTTCGCTAAGCGAAAAGGGTATCCTCTAATAAAAACGACTCTTGAATCGCTACTTTCTTATCTTCTTCTTCAATTGAACTAGAACTGCATCTCAAGTGAGCTACTATCTTCTTCTCTTCACCAGAGCTTTTTTCGTCAAAAGATTCAACACTATCCTTACTCTTCTTAATTGCTCTTGGTGTCATCCTCACTAGATTCATCACTACTAGAGTTAGAAGAAGAACTATCGTCTTTCTTAACTTGTTCTTAAATAATTTCTTCTTGACTGATGACGAATCCGATACAGAACTGTCATCATCAAGTGCTGCTTCTTAGTTATCTACCAGCTATCGATAAAGAGTTATCATCTTTGCTGCAAACCTCTTTCTCATCCTCACTTGAAACACTACTGTTGGAATCTGATAAGAACTCTCATCTTTATCAACCATTCCTTTTGATCCTCACTCGAAGATTACATCAGAGCTACTTTCCTTCTCTGAGCAGCTTTTTCTTAACTTTTTATCCTTAGTAAGTATTTTTAACAACGTTATTTTTTCTTCCCTTCTTAAACGATATTTTTCATGAAGGGGTAGATGCTCTTTGAAAATTTAAAAAATTATAATTTTAAGTGAAGGGATATGAAGAAAAATACAAAAAAAGAGCTTAATACTTCTTTTTTTGCATTCAAGAGTTTAAAAACATAGAAAAGACCTATATACGATGCTTAACGATGATGTTTTAACAACCTATAATCAAATAATGAGGTGCTATGAAAATAAAGAAAAAGAGCTTGGAATAATAATTGTCGTTAATCCTAATGACATTTTTGTGCACCACCTCCGTTTCTGGGATTATTACGGTATCTTACTCCTTAAGTTACCAGATAATACCACTTTAGAAAAAAATATAAACATTATAAGAGTCATAGGAATTCCCAGAGATATATCAAAATGATCTATTTAAAAAAAAATAACACGCTTAATCAATCGTTTTATAAATATTTATTTGAGGGTAATCTCATATCTAATTTTTACATATAGAAATAAGGTATATTGAGGATTTAATTTTAAATAAACTAGGACTTAGGAACGTATGTAACTTGTACTAGTACACCTAACAGGTGAATATTACATATATTGTAAAGCTAACTGGTATCTCTTTGTGAGAGATAGGTCACCATTATTCCAAAAATCCTATATCATACCCTGATAGGACTTCCAAAGTACTTAGAAAAGAAAAAAGATCCGGTAAGTGAAAAAAGAGTAATCTTTAAAAATAGTATTGCAGATATAAACAAAAAGATTACAAAAAGATAGCAATATGACGAAGTAAATTAGATTATTAAAGAAGGAAGCATAGGTGATATAAAAAAAGATAAGCTATCAGATCGGACAATAGTATTTACCTACGTGTAGAAGAAAAATATCAACAGAAGTGCACAAACATTAAAACTACTAGATAGAGAAACGTTGTGGAGATAAAATTGAGGAATGTCGAGATATGAGATAGATGCGTTTCTGCATTCTTCAGATGATTATAAGAAACCTCAGTGAAATAGAAGCTAAAGACGGCAGAAGAAACGATGGACAAACTAATTGTAGACGTATAGATTCCTAAGAATCGACGATAAGCACCATATTACAAAAAATAGATAGGTGTAGTGCTTTTTGAGGATTAATCATGTTAAAATATTACCCCCCTTTATGATTTTGTTATCTTCAGGAAGCCAATCAATAGATAAGATCGTTTTCCTAGATGAGAGTTTATAAGGTTCAAGAGCTTCGTAGATATCAAAAGGGCCTTTATTATCACCCTTCTCGGGGTACCGAGAAAAGTATACTCTTGTTATTTTGCTCTTCGCTGTCAGTAGTTCTAGCTTTAGTTACTCTTAGAATTGAACACACAATTAGATATAATGGTATATTTTTATGCATCATACAATACAAACTTTACTTTTATAATTTAAATAAAGGATGATGTTTCTGTTTATTAGTCATAACATTCATTGGTTATTTTAAAAAATTATGATATCACCTTGCAAAAAAAGAAAATAGAACGCGTTATATTACATACAAATCTGACATTCTTAAAGAAGGAATATTTTTATGAATAACTCCATTATATTGACCTTCATATTCCTTTTGATTGCTTTTTACTGATAGGATATCATCGATGTAAGTTCATTTAATTGGCAAACATTAAAATCAAATCTTTTTCTTTGAACATAACTAGAACATAAAGTCTCTATAAAAAAAATAACACGTTTTTTAAAATATTCTCTTTTTATGTATTTCAGCCCCGAAAGAAATGATTCTTGTATTTTTGTTTTCTTGATTAGAAGTATTTCCCTCTGAGGTATTCAAATAGAAGAATCTTAAAATCAAAAATATGCTATACTTTATTTTAATTTTTAAGGAGTTAAGGATAAAAATAAATTATCTATTATTTTGATTCTAAGAATTGATGAATTTTCTATTTGATTAGAAAAAAAATGTAAAAATGACAAGAAAATATTCTAACAATGTAGTAAGAAAATTCTAAATAAAGACTCTTTCTTCTGTTCGTATCTCCGAAGTTTCACGATAATCCTTTCAATTTCCATTGTTGTAAATAACTTGTAAATTGACTAAGAAATACTATAAAAAGTTTTATTAATTACGATTGTTGATTGTTTTAAAAATCTAAAAAATTTTACCCCAATATTTATTATCATTACCATAAAAACAAGTCAAGATAACACTGTTGGAGAATATGAACATCAAGATGTACTGTAGAGTTATTGATGAGAACAATATCTGCAAAGAGGCTACGAAGATTAGGTTTATTGTCCTTTTTTTCAGCTAGTTTGGCAGGATGAAAAAAAGGTGGAATTTGTTATTTCCAATGCTAGTTATGAAATCGTAGACTGGCATATCAAAACAAGCAAAAAATTTATGAAAGATAAATTTCATACATTGAGTGGGTGAAGTTGGTAAAAAAGAATTTTGTGATTCATCTCAGACCTTAGAGATGTATATAGAATGTCCAAAAATCTAGTCAAAGCGTGGTAAATTTTATAAAGGAATCGGTTCAAGGCATAAAAGTTTAGTTTGAAAAGTAAGACGTTATGGATATTATTTTTCTGGACTAGATGAGGGATATGAAGATATAAAAATTATTCTTATTAAAGCTGGAATTTGATGATGTGGATCTTAGTTTATCTTGAAAGCTGAGGAAATTATTGAAAGAAAAAAAAATATTAAGGATGATGTCTGTAAACTTTTAAAGAGATTAGAAAATCTTCAGGTTCAGAATAGGCTTACAATTAGTTGTGATTATTGGCAAAAGTATGGACATTCCGAGAATACATGTAGGAAAAGAAGGAGTAAAAATATCAAGTATGAGGTGAAGAGAACTATTATGAGATTTCTCAGAATTCAGAGGAGAAATTGGATGATTTGATGAATAAAGAATCTCTAATTTATATTAATAATCAGATTTTTAAGGCTGTTTTTGACACTGGTTCTAATTTTAATTTATTTCACGGAAATTTTGGTAAAACTAAAATAAACCTCGCATAACAATTTTAAGAAGCTTAAGTTCTACACTTGCTTGGATAACCCTTTCATTGTTAGAAAACATGCTATTTAGATGTCATGTATAAGGGGAGAGTTAATAGAATAAAATTCTTTGTATACCAAATGTAGATAGTGAAAAAATTATAATTGGAAAGATGAGTTTGATGGAACTGATGAATTTACACAACAATAAATATGAATGTGAAATCAATACAGAACAGGGGAAACAAGTTATAGAAAAAACATATCCAATGCCCAAAAATTAGATAAGGATTGAGTTTGACATTAAAGGATCTTTTGGAAAGAAATTATTAGTAGGTCGAAGTCAACCTGGCTCAATAAATATACACCGGTGATAAAGCCGAATGGAAAAATCAGAATCACTACAAACGCTGTAGCTTTGAATAGAATTGTTGAGTTAGACAGGTATTCGTTGCCTAATATTGAACAGATGATATATAATTTGAAAGGAATGAAGTTTTTTAGCAAGTTGGATTTAAAAGATGGATATTTTCAAATACCCTTAGCTGAAAAAGATAGACATAAGAACTGCATTCAGATAATAACAGGTGCTGTATGAGTGGAAACGTTATGCCGATGGGTTTACGAATGCTCCACGCCATCTTTCAAAGATATATGGACACATTTTAAGCCAAGAGATGGTCAAATATGCTACTATATGTTATTACATATTAATTCTTTGGAAAAACGAACAGGACCATGACTTCTATAAAAAAATTAGAGAGATTCTCATGAAGAATAAATTATCATAAACGAGGAAAAAACAATTTATAGGCAACGAGAAATTGAGTTTTTAGCCATCTGTATCGGTGAAAAGTATTAGGCCAAATCTTAATAAGGTACAAGGAATACTCGATTTGAGCCCGCCAAACAATAACACTCACTTCAGAGTTTCTAGGTATGATTAACTACTATAGAAAGTTTATTAAAAAATTGTTCAATTATAGGAGGACCATTATATGAACTTCTTAAAATTAAAAAAGAATGGAAATGGACAGATGTAGAACAAGAAGCGTTTATCAAATTGAAAAATGCTTTGAAAGAAAAAAATAGCTTTAAATCAACCCGATTTCAAGAAATGTTCATTTTGGAAACTGATGCCTCGCACTATGGATTGGTGCGATTTTATCTCAAGAAAAAGGTACTGAATTGGTTCCTATTGCTTTTGCCTCGATAAGTTTTTAGAACAGAGGGTTAATACAGTGGTAGTGAAAAGAATGTTCGGCGATAATCTGGGGAATGGAACACTTCAAAAACTATTGCATATACGGCACAAACTTTAAAGTTATAACAGCACAAAGCGTTTAGAAAATATTAAATGAAATGAGATATAAAATCATTAAGGATACAAGATTGGCTCGTGACATGATTACCCTTTACCTTCAATAGAATAAAAAATGAAAGAAAATACCCCACGTTGACTGTCTTAGCAAACGTGAACGCAAGTGGGAAATAAGGAAGAGAATGAGGAAGTTAATATTGAGGACAAAATGAATTTGAGAGAGAAAATAAGGTTGATTCATGAAAATTATTACATAGGGGCTTTAAATCAGTTAAATACGAATTGTATAAAACAGGAATCAATGGACAAAATATAGATAAAACCATTCCTGAGGATATTAAATCGTGTCGAGTCTTGCAAAGATATAATCCAAAGAAATCGAAGAAGTTTATATTTGTAACGCTTACGAATTTGGATAGAATTTGCTGTCGATATCATTGGACCTGTGCAAGGAAAATACATTATAACAGGTATAGATTATTTTAGCAGAAAAGGATTTGCAAAACTCATAGCTACTAGAAAAGATTAATGGAATCCTAAAATTTCTAGAAAAATCTTCGCTGCATTAAGATTAAAATGTTAATCCTAGATCAGTCTAAAGAAAATCTTAGCAGGAAAGTAAAAGATTTTAGTTTTAAAACAAGATTCTGTTACATTATACTTCACCTTTCATCACCAATCAAATGGTAGGGTTGAAAGGTTCAATAGATCGATTCAGGACATGATTTATAAAAAATAATAAGGATAAACTCTTAACTGGCAAAATAAGAAAGCAGTTGAAGTATATAACGAAGCTTTCCATATCTGTGTTGGTATGAGTCCTAATAAGCCATTAGCATTGAAATCAGAAGTTAAGAAAACACAATTTAAAAATATCATAAAATTCCAAAAAATAAATGGGCATGCAAATAAGGAAGATATATTTAAAATAAATGATGTAGTCATTATTAAAGATGATTTGGCTAAAAGTAAAAGCAAACCAAAGTTCAGAAAGAAAGGTGTTATAACTAATGTATTAGGAAATAATGCTTACAACATTTTGGTAGATAATAAAGAAATTAAAAGGCACGCTTCTCAATTGAAACTTTTGGTGGTGGAAGAGCTTCTAAAAAGGGAGAGTTTGATTGTTTTAAAAATCTAAAAAATTTATAACCCCAATATTTATTATCATGACCAATCAACCAATTCAATCACAACGATGCTTAGAAACTGTTCTTTAGATTCGATTTGTTTATAACACTATATGTTCCTTAAGAAGATTTTAATTTTGATATCATAATTATCTAGTTTTCTAGAAATATCTGAAGCATTAAAGTAAAAAGATGGTTTCATTTTAGATTTTTCAAATATCACCTCAGAGATGTTGCTTTTGGTTGATAACAAAAATAGACCTTATCGATATTTCTCTGATAAAATGCCCTGTTGATTAATTATTTAGTTAGGTATACTTTGCTTTTAAAACTTATCTGTCAGAACATTAACTATATTGCAGCACATTAATTGGCATAATGGACCTCTTGGGTCTCCTGTATTCCTTCCTCAGTGCTTATTGCTCCGGGTTTTCTCGTCGAATCAGACCATTGTTAAACCTTCAAAAAGCATCTAAGGACTTTAGAACCGAGTAATATATCCTCCGATTGATTCTATACTTTTTATAATGGTTGCTTCATCCATAAAAGTTTGTACTAATCCATTCCAGGTAATCACAAATGAAATGTTACTAGTTTGTATTGTTTCATAGGCTGAATCATTCCTAGCATATCATATTTATGTTTCGTTTTTACCTCTACACTCTTAAAAATTTAAATATACATCCAAGTGATTTGTTTATATTAAAAAACCATAAATTTACTTTTTATTTTTTACTTTGTCGGCAAGTTCAGTCGGTTTTTAGAAGATATAGGAAGGAGTTTCTGAGAATGAAATTTTTAAAAACATCTGGATTTATCACGTTAATCATTCAAAGTTCATTAATGCAATCAAGGTATTTATAATTTATTGTGATCAAAAAAAAAATGATATAAATCAGCTTCTCAGCTATGCTTTTCCTTTCACGCTGTAATGTAATCTTTTCTTTATTAGTTGTATTTTCCTGATCTTTCTTCGAATCAAGTTATTTCATTTCATATTGATCAGCTCTATACCTTCTAGTATTTGTTTTAACTCTTTATCCTAGAACAAAAACCTTAAAAATTTTAGACGTAGATCTAAAGTGTATCTTAAATAAACGCTGTAAGAGTTTCTTGCAATTTTAAGTTTAGTTGTCATTTTAGAATTTTCAATGTTTTTGTCGTACTCTTTGGAAAAATAGAGTTCTAAATTGAAATAAAAATAAAAAGATATTTATTTTCTTTATATTATTTCATACCCGTGTTATGAAGAAAAAAATTTATACTTATAAAAGTTTTAACAAATTTTTATCAGCTTAGGACAGAAAAAAAATATATGTGGGTATACCACAGTTTTGTACCTAAAAATTAGAATAGAACCACATAAAGAAAGTTCAAATTAACTTTAAATGAAACAAAATAAATAAGTTAGACCAAGAGTGCTTTGCTATTAATAACATAAAAACTTATCGTTTCCATGACCCCGCTGAATTAATAACAGAATAATTTACGAAAAAGAAATAACTACGAATGTATACATTAAAGATGGTTAATTAAAAACTTTTTAAAATCTATTTTTCGCGCTGTTGGTCACCTGTGTGATTCACCATAGTTTTTGCAAATAAACTCCAACTCTTAAAATTATGTAGTTTGATTTTGTTCTGAAATAACAACTAAAGTTTTAAACTATGCCTTGCTTTCTAATTTTACACAGAAATACCCTCGCACAAAATTTTTTCTAATATTTTTGACTAGGACGTAGCAACTTTGAATAATATATTCATTGAAGTCTGATTTATTTAAATTTAGAAAATCTCCTTTTCAATTGTTTATCAGAAACGAAACGTGTAACATTGACATTTAAAAATTGCTTTTGTGCTTGGTAGATAATTAAAAGTATTAAAATAAAAATCTCTTTTTTATTAATTATCAACAACTTGTTTTATGAGCGGTAATTTCCTCACAAAGCAGCGTTTTTTTATTTGTTTTATATCAGAATTTACCTTATAGGGAATTTATGAATCTTGACTTTAAAATTACTTCTAAATTATATTTAACATTAAAAAGCGTTATGTGCCAAAAGCCCAAAATTTTTGAAAAAAAAAAACCTAACTTAGAAAAGCGAAAACAAAAAATATAAGAAACACACTATTTTGAGGGTTTAATTTAATAGCGCCTTGCCCATAAATTAATTTTTCCAAAGAAATAAGACGTCTATCTATGAATCTAAAATTTTTCTGTTTGTTTTCTTGTTGTTACGTTATTTTTTATTATTCCTCTAAGTGGCATCTTCACCAATCTAATCTATTAATTCTACCTGATTAAGATTTGTTATAATGTTCAATAGACTATAAGTTTTGCAAAAATGAGTTTTACTTAATTTATGGTAAATAACCTTGAAATGAAACCGTCAGCAGCATTATTGGATTCTGCCGCGAAAAAGTAAAGTATCAATAAATGTGTCCATATCTTCGATCATATTAATGGATAGTGTTATATAATCAATTTCCACATAAATTAATGTTCGACGGTGTTCCCTTAACCTCAAAAATTATTTAAATTTGCATATTTTTGAACCCATGCAAAATTTACAGCCTGATGAACACAAATAAATCCTATGTGACATTATAATGAGTTTTGAACCATTTGATTGTAATAAATAACCCGATTTTGAATATTCCAGGCAATGTCTATAGCATCTAAGCGCAGAGCAATTGTTAGAAAAGCTTCAACTACTCTGAAAAGTGAGCATGCTGTTATGTATACAGTACAAGTCACAAAAACTTTTGGACACACGGGGCCTCAAATAGCTTGACCAAAATAAATAAAAAAAGCTAGCCAGTTATCACTAGAATGAGAGAAAACAATGCCGCACATAGCATTATTTAAACCGCTGCAACCTTAAGATTTATTTAATTAAAAAGAAAAATCAATAGATGTACTGGCTAGAAGCAAATTTTAAAACATTAAAAACCTTAATATATATTTTTCTATTTTTTTAATAAGAAACAATAAATAAGTGGAAAGTTTTGAGCACCAAATTCAGAGTGTAGAATATAAATATGAAACTAAAAGGGCATTTGAAAGCTATTAAAAAATCCCTGTTCCATGTATAGTTGGAAAAATTCCTAGCTCCGATAACCTTTGTAAATAACTTATGTCACAGTAATGACTAGTTATTTCTCAACTAGTACTATGTAAAAAAAGCTCATAACCATTGGGAAATTAAATTCACGTATACAAAAGTAGGAAAATCTAAGATTACGTGTAAACGGCATAAAGAAAGGCTTCACCTATAAATTAAAGGATTTTAAGCTATCTCGAAAGATACATCTGAGACTTAACTCCATAATCTACACCATAGTACCTGAAGGGTCTAATAAACTCTGTTATAAAGTACATTTAATGATACAAATGCGAATGTGCCAATATTTCGAATAAGCAGACTTAAATGAGACTTCACAAAAGAATTAAATCCATACTATGCACGTGCATACCAGTTTGTTTTAATTAGTTCCCCATTAGAAAATGAGCTCTTGCAGTACAACTTGCATTGAGACACTTCCAATAGTTGTATTATTAGTCCCACTTTACCCATTATATCTAAGTTATATTCATTGAATAACCGGAATTCTAATCCTCTCCAATGCATACATATTCAGAAAAAAATTATCTAGTAAGGGTTAAGATTTAACAAATATTGGGCATTTGAGAATTACGATAAAAAGAAATGATGATCACACAAAATTTTAGAAAGAACGGTTGTATTTCTTAGAGATAAAAGTACTAATTGATCAAACTCTACGCCCTGTTAGCTAACGTGGTAGAGCATTAGGCTTTTAAACTAAGGGACGCGGGTTCAACCCCGCACAGGGTGATTTTTTTGAACACTAACCATTAAAATGATTCTGATTTTTTACTTTTTAAAGAATACAAATGTTATTTTACAACAATTACCAATAGAAAAATTAGTATTCAACCCAAGGATAGCTTTATCAGCCATTTTTTTCCATTTAGTGTATTGGCATCCAATTCAGTTTTATAGATTTTGATTTGTTCATCTCACTCCGAGTAATGGAAAAAAAAAGGATGATCGGAAGTTAAATTGACATTAAATTGTAAGATTTAAAATCCATGAGTTTAAGTGTGCTGGAATCTACTGATCACTGCCTCAAAATGCAACCCCTTGAGGTAAACTTAAAATTTTTTTAGTTTTACGTGAAATTACGCACTACTATAATGTTCGATTCAGCTTTGATCTAAGTCTTACCCACTTTATTTTTTACGTCATCTCAAGCTAAAAAAATGATATATCAAATCCTCTTACTGTGTTGACACAAATGATGGAGAGCCAATTATTTTTTTGGACAGGACTATTTAAAAATTATAATATAGGTTTAAAGAAATATTTTAAGTGGTTTCAACTCTTGAAATAAACTTGATCTTTACCGTCGTTTTCACGTAAAAAAATTAAAAGGTACGAATAGAGTAACTTTCTAATAAGCTCAAATCCCCTAAACTTAAAAAAAATAAAAACTAGTAAAAATCAAGCTAAATATGCAAAATTTCATCTAAAACATAAAAAATAATATAAATTAATCTTTAAACAACGTTTTCTCTTTAACAATCCTTTCTTCATCATTTAAAAATGCCCCGGATAATCTTCTCCTTGACGCATCTTCCGCAAATAGTTGCACCCAATGGTTATTTAATCGTCTAGCAGACACCTTTTGTCTAGAAAAATCGGCAGGTCAAGTCTAGCTATGGATGTAAGTTTAGCTTACATTCGTGACATCTTATGAACATTAGCAGCCTTCTGAACTTCAGTCTAGCAACTAATTTCCGGATGGTTGTTTTTACTGCTTTACGCACATTACTTTTAGTTTTGTAAGTTCTTCCTTTGGTATGATGGTTTAATCATAAAGGGTTAAAAAAAATATTTTTAAAAAGATGTAAAAGGAAATATTTTTTAAAGAACAAGAGATAAAAACATAGTGGATTAAATTAAAGTTCAGTGCTTTTTGGGATTTCATATAATATCAAAAGAAGAGAATCAAAATGTCTTGTATAAAGCCTCATGGTCTTAAAAGATTATTAAAATGTACTTGATATCCGTTTGGACGAAAAAGTTGATCAAAAATTTAAAATAATTTTTTGTGATAGGTTAAAAAGTTTTATTAATGACATGGGATACAGCTGTTTATATTTTTAACAATGTTTAAAGAGAACTTAACAAATAAATACGATCTGGACTGCTAAACTAAGCAGGGACAATTCATTCTGGATATAGTTTTATCTAAGTTAAAAGACTAACGGTTACAAACCAAAACGGGCAGATTTTTTTGTGAATTTGTGTTAAAAAATTAACATTTGGAGGATTATAAAGAAAATTCCTTATTCAAATTAAGGAATTATTAGCTTCATATTTGTTGGTGCATGGGGTTTTGCGGGTATCTAGTAAAACATTTTTTAGTCCATTGGACGCAAAATTGCACTTGATCCAAATGTTCACTTAAGATTTATTCATTTATCGTTTAATATTTTATAAACGTGAGTTTGATAACATTAAGAGTTGATGGTGTTGATGTTAAATTAAAAATTAATTCGGCAAACAGATGCGTATGTTTGTAATAAGTTTAGGTAATTTTCTGCTATTCAAGACCTTAAAATGAATCCGATTGTTTAATAATTTTTCATGTTTAATTAACAGATCATATATGCAGCAAACTGAATTCTTGGAAAAATATATTTTTATGATGCTCAAAGACAAATTTAAAAATTAAATAAATATAAGAAATCTAAATTTGGTATTTAAGATTGAAAAATTTAAAATTTCAACGAAACTTTTTTTTACCCTTATGGGAAAAAAAATATAACAGCAGCTTCTTCCTTATGTAAAACTCAACCCATTTGGGCAATGTAATAGGATGTGCTTTGAGTGCAGATGTATATTCAAGGTATACTAAGAAAATGGAGAGAATCGATTTTTATATGTGGAACTGATGAATATGGTCCTGCTATTGAGATGGCAGCCTTTGCTCAAAATAAGAAACCTATAGATATTTGCGATGAATATAGAGTTATACAACAAAAAGATTTACGATTGGTTCAATATAAAATTATGATCATTTTGGATTACAACCAGTAAAACTCATACACAAAATGTTCAGGCTTTTATTTAAAACAAGGTATGACAGCCAATGTTTTACGGAGAGTATATTGAGACAATATTATGCAGCTGTGAGATGTTTGGCTGACAGATATATTGTCGGGGAGTGCAAATTTTGCCATTTTGATGGGGCACGCAAAAGGAGATCAATGTTGATTCATGTGGAAATACTTATAAACCTACTGATCTTATTAATCCATCTTGTTCGTGTTCTAGAAATCCAATTATAAAGGAAAACGAAGCATCTTTTTCTTTGATTTTAACATTTTAAGAAAAATTTCGAAGATCTATACGATAGGAATGGTGAGGGTTGTGTCGACAAATGCGAGGAGAGAAATATTTTAAGTCTGCGTACAAACAAGAGTTGCACCCTAGGTGTATGACAAGGGACTTAAAGAATAACTGGGGGTTATTTGTTCCGGTTCATAGAGGGATGGGATAACAAGGTTTTTTATGTTTGGTTTGATTGATGCTGTAATCGGATACTTTACGTTTGTTAAAGAACTTGTTAAAGATGATTTTAGTATTTGGGGAGGAGACGAGGAGACGGAGAGAACTGAAGAAGGAGAACTTAACAATATGGGTAAGGATAATGTGTTTTTCATACATTGTTCTTCCATCTTTGATTTTTGCAACAAAAAGAAAAAGCTTCCATGATAAGCAAGCTGTCTGCCAACAGTTTTACTTTTGAGAATCAAAAGTTTCTAAGAGCCAGAGGTCACGTATTTTTGGTCTTGATCTATTAATAATGACAGTGGAAATTATTGTTTTGGAGGATACTATCTTCTTAAAATACGACCCGAAAAATGTGATAGTAATTTTTCTTTTGAGCATTTCGTTAAATACAATAGATGCAGCAGATCTAAATAACAATATCGGAAACTTCTGCAACAGAGTTCTTAAATATTTGAAAGAATAAAGTAATGGTGAGGATTGAAATTAATGATGAATTTTGCGAGAAGATTTGAAATTAGAAAGTAAGGTTGATAATCTCTCTAAGCAAATTTGGAATTGTCTTCGTCTATCTATAGAATGCGTGAATCGATAGAGAAAATACTAGAAATTTCAAACTTGGAAATGTATGTACAAGCAATGTTAATGAAAAGGGGGGAACATGAAAAATGGATTTAATGTAGCATAAGTATAGTTGTTCTTATTGGTCCGTTGCTGAGGTGTAGTAGTAATTCAATTTCTTCTGAGAAACTCTCAAAGGGGTAATGTTAAAATCTGAAAAGTACGTTAATAAAAAAAATTTAGTATACTCCGGAAAAATCGAAAATTTCGGTGGAAATTGTAACTTTATTTAGTAAAGTCGACAAGATAATCATAGAGAAGTTTGATCAGTTCAATAAAAAAAACTAGGGTTTTGAATAATTTATTTAAGAATTTTTTTTTGTGTTAAATATTGGAAAAGGCATATTAATGTAGAAGTTTTACAAAAAATTTTAAAATTATGTTGTAATCACATAGACCTTCCTTCTTACAACAAAAGAGAAAACGCTATGAATCTTCTTTTTTAAAAAAAAATAAGTCATCATATTGTTAATTTATATTAATTTACAAACACGTTGTAAATCTTCCGGCTTTTCAGAATAAATACTTGAACTAATGTTAAATTCAGCGAATGAAAATAAGAACTCCATTAGATTTTATATCTGTACATTAAGCTGTAGTTTCAGGTTCTTCTTCTGCAATCATCAGATCACATATACAAAACTCCTATTGTCCCAGGACTTATCTAGCAGAATTATGTCTATAATTTATGATTTCTATTAACTCTATTTTCTATCACAGGAACCTAATATCTGTTTTATAACGTTTGCAATCACCAGGGAAGCTCGTTACACGTTTTTTCTTGTTCGTTAAGGTATATTCTAAAATTCTGTGGGGACAAGAGAATATCCATATCTTCGAACAGGAGAAGTAGTAAAATGTGTAACATAGGAACAGCTACATCCATAGTGGTAAAAATCAGAGTTTCATCTGACTTGAGATAAAAAGCTTGATTCATACATTTTGTTAACATCTTCTTAGGAAATGTGTTTTTCACTGCTCATGGTTAGAAAGATATTCATTTACTCTTTAGTGTCTCGTGTTTATACTTTTCCAAATGTTGACAAGTAGTTGGTTTTGGATGCTTTCTAAGGGACAGCTGTCTCGGGACATTTCTTTAAAAAATATGCTCAGAGCAAACAGAAATATTAGCTAATAACATAAATCTTCTATTAAAGAATTAGTCTCGATTGTATCCTTAATAACACCCTGTATCCGAAATAAATTTCCACTTTACTAAAGCTGAGACAAGAGAACCATTCTAAATTGCTGTGGCATCAACATCTTTGAAATATTGTATTAGTAGAGCTACGAGATCCTATAGAATTCTCGATATTAGTGTTTTTCTTTGTAACACTCCAAGCTTCTTCATAAGAAAATGCCTTTTAGACAGAATCAATGTCTTAGTAAAATTTGTCTTTAATTATATCTCCGTTTGGAATTTAATTCCCAAATAATGAAAATGCAGCTCGATCAACCATTTTCAAATAGACTACAAAGTTCGAACTCAAAAACCTCTAGGCAAACAATGTCGATTCTTCTATTTGGAAGAATAAATGTTGAACTCCTATCAGAGATATTTTATCAAGGCACGAACCAGGTTTACATAATGCGAGACCTCGGCATATGGAACAACAAACCTCAAAATTCCATATCCAAGTTAAGAACAGTAGAGCATCATCAACATCAGTACATCCAATAGGATCTATGCTAAAATTCTTAAAATTGTTAGATCCTTGTCTTAATTATCTCACTTCCTCATACAACTCTCAAGATGTATACAGAGGACTCTTGACCATTTAATGCCAACATGTTTCCCTCGTAAAGATTGTTTAAGTAACAAGGGAAGGAAAATTGAATAGCGGAACAGCATTTTATGGGGTAGGAGTGTTGTTAATTCCAGAGGCAAAGTTCAAATAAATTCAAGTTCTCCTCAACATCACCAATATTGAAAGCTTTTTTTTAAAATAGTGAGCCAAGGGTATACGTAATATCAAACCCCTCTTCAAGTTCAACAAAAAACAATTATTTATTACTAAGCTCTTACAACTTGCCCAGTTTATTGCGATATAGGAGGAGATACTTCTTGTCAAGGGCAAAACTAAAACATCTAGGACCATCACCACAAAACCAGTGTTATTAATTATTGTTCCAATAAGCTCTGTCTCCTTCTTTTCAGGACACCTACAATTGTCCATAAAGAACAGTGGCAGTTTCAAGTACTGTGCAGTTTTGTCTATTTTTTACTATCAAATCGTCATAACCGCGAGTTATCCCAACACATATCTATAAGTTCTACGTAAAACAGAATCTCAATAAGGGCCTGTGCATATTCAATCCTTCCCAGAATTCTAAATCGTTTATTGTTCTCACAAACAGTACCGTTTTTATTAAAACCAACTATATTATCTACAATCAGCTGACCTTTAATAAGTGTTCCTTCGTTAGATAAAGCTTCAGGGTCGTTGACAATATCTTCATATGCAATTATTTCCTTTCAACAACTTTCATGAGCAAATCAGTGACATACCTTATGGGGTCTTCGAAATACTTACCGTGAATTTCTATGTTACAAGAAGGAAAAAGGAAATAAAAAGATCGATGGCGGGTGTAGGAAAAGGATTTTTATTAAAAGCGACAAAAATCACTGTATGACAGAAAAGAGAAATCAAAGGGTTTCGTTTGAAAAAATGATCGTAGAATATAATAGTAACCCGTTTTCATAACAAACATATCTTTACATTCGTTTTGGGTTTAAACTGACAGTTTCAATTCAATATTGAATTGACATATCATCGGCTTTACAAAATCCGCTTTGAAGGTGCTTGTATTTTTAAAAAATATCTCGGTAGAGAATTACAAAGATTGAAAAGATGAATAGATATGATCCTGCAGCATGAAAACCCACAGGGTATATCATTCTGTATCCACTGATCTGACTATTGTAATAAGAGGTAATCTTTAGACCATTTTCTTCAAAAGTGTTCAGACCTATCATTAAGGGGTCAATAAAAAAATATATATTTAAATATATTAAACAAAAGCAGGAGAAGATCTTGGTGATAAAAATTCTAATTAGTTTCAATTAATACCCTTTACCTGACTTCCTAAAATCTTTGGTTTCATCATTTTTATCATGTCTAGACTCAAGAATAATTTATAAAACTTTTTTAATTATGTACAAAAAGGAATGTTTAATAATCCATAAGAATGAAGGAAAGCCTTGAGGCAAAGTTTGCAACAATTTGAGTTCAATGCCCTCATTTACGTTTAAAATTTGTTTCCGCGGGGTCTTGTCATTAGAAACAAAAATCTACTTTTCCAAGCATGGTTTCTCCGTGGCCTATTTTTGTTCCACGCTTCCAGGTTGCGCACCACTCCGTAAGAACGAGACTAATCTGACAAATCAGTACAATCCACCCCCCAGGTCTTAAAATAGATTAATTTAAAAAGGACAAAAATCTGGTAATTATAAAAAGTTCTGAAATACCTTTTTGGAAACGAACAGTTCATGTTTAACATGAGCGATGATGGGACGAATAAAGGTAAAATAGCACTATAAATGCAATGATTTAAATACTTATTATTGTATTACAGGTATGGAGATGACATTTGAATTTAAGATACATCTAGAAATACTTTAAATTTAATTCAAAAGAAATCTTGTATCAGTCATCGGTTTAAAAACTCCTAAAAGCTTTTTTAAAATTAAAAATTAAAAGAGATTGGTAGAAGATTTTGCCAGGATAATAATGATTAATGGATTTTGAATCCCGCTTTATATGTGATACTTGTGTTGAAATCTGTAGGAATTTGATCTTACCACTATCAGGTTTTATATTGTTCTGTATCTGATCTTGCACATATGTTTAGGAGTAAACATATAGGAAATTATAATTAATAAATGATGTTTAATCCCACAGAATCTAGGCTTTTTGAAAAAACTTCCAGCTTTTTGATAAATCTTTTGATGAAATATCTTACAAAAAATATCAGAGGAAATTTTTATTTTTGTCATACAATTATCATAGAGCACACAATTCAATGGACTAAGAAGTACTACTGTTTTAGAAGAAATTTTAAATAATAAATTTAAACGCAATAGTCAGATCCTTTTTTACCACACCAATTAAGATGCGTTATTTTGAGAAACCGAGATCTTGTATAAAAAAAAAAGATATGAAGGATTTCTTTACGAACCATAGTATTCTACAATTCCATATAAAAACTCGAGTCTTAAAAAGAATATCCTAATGACAGTGACTACTGTTCGAAGAATTGGTTTGCATCTGTAAATAAAAAGACTTAAATAAAGCTGTGAACGAACCAACTTGTTTTTAAACAAATACAGTTTGTGTCTTAAAATGTACATAATCTTGATTCTTCTGAATTTTTAGTAGATTAAAAAACATTTAATGTAATAATTTGGGTATGGTAGCAGAGATGTACGAGATGTTACCTTCTTCAGCAATTTACATTCCAATAAAATTCCTCTTTTTTCTTAATATTTTGATTTCTAGCTCTCTTCTTTTTTAATAAGTGGGGGTTAATGATTTTAAAAAAATATTTTTAAAGATCGCAAAATGAGTTAAAGGTCTTGTCGAAGAAAAGCGTTTAGCTTGCACTAAATGCTCCCTTACTGAACCTTTTTACAGTAGAAAAAAAAAGTACAATGAATGTTTTTTTAGACTCAGTTAATTCCTATGTTTAAATGTAATTTAGAAAAATACATTCCATTCGTATCTTAATTGTAAATTTAAGCTTAGATATTCTTATGTTAATGTTATTTAAAAAAAAAAAAAAAAAATTTTATTTATAAATCTACCCCAATAAATATATTTTTATGGATATTTAAATCTCTTAACAACAAACTTTTATACCTTACTTGTAGATATTCTTCTACATTCGGAATATTAAATTATCGGTGAGTCTGTGTGTGAACCTATTTTAATAAGTTTTTATGAATATTTTTAGAAATTAAAAAATTTTTATTACTTTTTGGACAGATAGATTTACGTCGTGCGCTATGGAAGCACTACACTTTATTTGGCACATCTTTAACAAACTTTTTGAGAAAGGAAACAATGTATTTTGTTATTATTTTTTAAAGCGTCCTTTAGAAACTTTATTTCTTATACTGCCTTTTTTGCATCACATAGAAATTTAAGTTCGACCCCATAAGCAACAATTAATATTATGCTAAGATTTTTAATTAAAAGCTTGGTGATTTTAGGGAGGCGATTTTAGTGGTTTGTACAAATCCCTTTTTTTTGTAGTTCTATTAAAGTCTTTTATTTTTACGAAATTAAAAATTTTAACTTTAATTTTCTCTACTAAGTGCATGAAGGTTGCTTATTTGAAAATAACCAGCAACCATCCTTATTTTTAAAAAGAAGCTTTTTTAAAGGATGATAAAAGAATTCTCGGATAAGCCTTCTTTTAGGAAATTCAGTTAAGTGATCTAAACATTTAGTCCATTATATCCCTAAACCACAGTTTTATTTTTGTTTCTATCTAACTAATGAGGGGTACGGGTAAATTGCGAATTAAAATTGTAAAAAAAAAATCTTCAAAATATTATAAGCAAAGCTGATAAGTATTGCTAGGCTTTACCCCAAATTAATATTCTAGGGTTTGATTTGTTGCGTTCGAATTTTTTTATGCAGTTTTAGAGAAAGAAAAATTCTTATGTTTTAACCTTTAGTCTTCAACATTATATTAATATAGTCATTTGGAGATAGTCAGTTCAAATACAATTAAAATAACAAGAAATAATTAAAAGTATCGAGTCCACGAAATATTAAATTGCTTTTTTACTTCTGTAGAAGGAGTTTTTAGTTTCAAAGAAGGTTCTTTAAGTTCTTTGCATTTTAAACAATTAGAATAGAAGGGTTACATTTTTTAGTTTTGTTTTTCTTAAACGATTTTTTAATCAGTATTTAGTTGGGGAAATTTAATACTGATTTTTGAATATTTTTAAATATATAGAATAATTCCTAAACAATTTTGACAAAATGGATTTTTTTTGTAAGTAAACCACTGCGGACACTTCACAAGTATAATATAAAACAAAGATTATTTTCTACGTGTGCCATGGGATGGGTGGTAAACTAATTTTGACAAGTGGTGTATTTAGGGATCTGGCCAGAGTTTGAGGAAAGATCCACCAAACTTGTAGTTTTAAGGCCGTCCATTTTTGTTTACTTTTGTTGTAAAGAATAAGACTTAGTAAAATTTATTAATTTTTAATCTTGGTAGGGCCAGGAGTTTATATCGTTAGTTTTAAATTAAAATAAACAAATTAACATTGATATATACAATATACACATAAACATAATAAAACAATAAAATATGTGGTAAAATATTACCACAACAAGGAAACAGGAATGGAGTTGAATTGACATCGAACTCAGTAATATTTACAATCAAAGGTCCTCAAGATGACTCTTAAAAAGCTTAACGATAGAGTCCTGAAGAACTTCAAAACATCTACAAGCCCAAGTAGTAATGAGATTATAGAGGAACTAGAAAGGTCTACAAGGTTGTAATGACTGACCCACTCCACGCAGTGAGTGAGGGGAACGGAAAAAAAAAAAGTCTTTAATAAATTTACCCCTATAAAATATTAGTTTTTTGTAGTTGTCACGAGGAGCGTCTCATATGTCTTCCGGACTACCATTAGCTCCTGGGAATAAGGATCCCCAGTTTGAATATTTTTTTTTTTTATCATCCTCATCACATCATATATATAAAAGAATGTTTTTTTAATTTTTGTAACCCTCTTTTGAAAAAGGGAAAACAAAACTATATAAAAATTTGAGTTCTAATGATGGTTAAGACAGTTTTAAAGTCCCGATTCTTATTTATTGGGGAGGGGGGAAGCAGGGGGACGAGTGGAAGGGGGAGGAAGGGGAAGGATAGGGAAATGAGGCGAGGGGAGGCCCACATTAATGCTGTTTGCGTGATGAAAAAAAGAAGGATATAACAGGGCAGATAAAAAAAACAAACCATATTAGGTCAAAAGATAATTAATTGCAATTAAACGTCCCGTTTTAAACACGGGAGAGACATATGCTATCATATGTTAATAAAAATTTATTTTTATAATTTTTTAACCCCATTGTAAGAACAACATAAAAAAAAATAAGGAAAGGTAAAAGTTTTGATTTATGAATCAAGAACAATTTTGCATCTTAAAATTACCATTTATTTTGGTGTGATTAAGCATTTTTGTCGTTGTTACTTGTGATAAATTGAGATTAAATCTGCTATTTTTAAGTTAATGCTGTTGTTTGTAAAAACATAAGTATTGGGAGGTTTTTATTTTTTTAATTAAAAACCACCCTACTCTTGGAAAAAAAAAGACAAGTGCCATAACGTCCCGTTTCTAAATACTGGGGATAGCTCTGTCGTATATAATATAAAAGGATTTCACATTTAATTTTTTAACCATTTTTCGGGAAAAAGAAGAGAAAAATACAAAAAAAAATTAGAAAGATGTAAAAGTTCCTATAGATATAAGAACAAATTCAAAAGTCTAAATTCCCATTTATTTTTGTTTGATAAGCCTTTGTGTGTGGTGTGTACTTTGTATTAAATTGAGGTAAAATATGAAATTGTAGATACAAGTCGTTGTGTTTCTTTTGAAAAAATAAAAACTACTTTTGCGAAAAAAAAAAAAGAAAAAGAAAAGAAAAGTGCATCAAGTCCCGTTTGAACGGCCGGATTAGCTCTGCCTATCAATCATAATCATATTAAGTTATTAAAATTTTTATTTTTATAATTTAAAACCCTAATTAAAAAAAACACACAAAAATTAAAAGAATTTTTTAAAGTTCTAATTTTAGCTTTAAGAAGTTTTACAAGGTGTGCACAGAATCTATTTAGCTTTTAGTTACAAGCATTTTGGTGGGTAATTTGTATTCAATTTAAAGTACAAATTTGCTACACATTTATATATTCATTGTGTTTTGTTAAAAAAAGATGATTACCAGGACCGCCGGCAAAGGAATAGACAGAAAATAGCGTTAGCATAAAGGAAAAATAAAATACATCAAAGTCCCGTTGTAAAAAGGGATTTAGATTTGCTAGCTATTATACGTATATAAAAGAATGTTTTTTTTATTTTGAAACCCTTATTCAAGGAGGGAAAATCCAAAAAAATATTAAAAGAATTTAAAGTTCTAATTTAGGCATTGAGGCGACGGTTTTTTAAAAAAAAAAAGTTTACAGTGCTTTTTGTCTTATAAGATTTTTGTCTGTACTTTGGTTTAAATTTGAACGCGTAAAATATTACTATTTTAAATTATGCTGTTGTTTGTCTTAAGAATAATATCGGAAGTTGAAAATCGATTACTATTAGAAAATTAACAGGTTAAGCAATCATAGTCCCGTTTCAAACGGGATTAGCAACTCTGATAGTATTATATATAAAAGAATGTTTTTTTTTAAGGTGGTTGTTAAACCCCTCTTTTGAGGGAAAAATACAAAAAAAAAAAATCAAAAGAATTTAAAGCTTCTCGATTATGGATCAAGACCAGTTTTTTATGCCGAAAGGTTAGCTATATTATTTCTGGGGTTGTTGCGGTTGGTTATAAGAATTTTTGTGTGTGTACTTGTGAATTTGACGGGCAAATCTGACTATTTAAGATTCATGCTATTGTTTTGTAAAAAAAGAGAAACCGGCAGGCAAAAATATCTTCCACTCTCAGAAACAGGACAAATAGGAGAAAGGGGGACCCGCAGGGGGGGGTGCGGGAAAAGGGAGGGGAGAAGACGAGGCCAAGTGGCCTCAATTTAATAAACCCATCCTTAATATGAATAAAAGATCAATATTTTTACTTTTTACCCCATATATAAAAAAAGATAAATCTAAAAAAATATATGAAGAAGAAAAAGTAAAAGTTCTGATTATAGCGTAAGACGATTTTTTTTAAGCAAAACTTTGGTCTCTTTTCGTTTTTTTAAGAAGTATTTTGTGTGTACTTTGTATACATTTGATGTTAGATATGAAATTTTAGATTATGGTTTTGTTTGTAAACAACCAAAGAAGTATACCAGGAGACCAAAAAAAGATTTGTGAAAACATATTAGGAAAAAAGACAAATAATAAAAATTATGTCTCGTTTTCAAACGGGATAGATATGTCTAGTGTATTTATAAAAAAGGGAAAAATATTTTACCCTTATGAGAAGAAATAAAATGTTTTTACTCTAAAAATTCCAAATAGCTGGATGAGTCCAGCCTTACATTGGCGACGGCGACAGTAAAAATCCGAAGCACGGAAAAATCAAGACGTGACAGGATTATAAAGCAGCTAGCAGTCTATTAACTGCTGATAAATGGGATGTATTCATGGAAGAAAATGAGATCCTAGTGATTTTAGAAATCAATTCTTACAATATGAAGATTCAAATGGTCTTCAGAAAAAGTTACTTAAAATAGTAAAAACTAAACTAGAGTTTAAAAGCTTTGAAATGGTTCATACGAAGCTAAAGAAGGTGTCGAGATTAACACCTACGAAGAATTTAAAAGGAATTTCTAAATGAATATATCTTGACTGTCAATAAGGAGAGGAAAAAGAACAGTTTTTTTGGTACCTATACTACAAGGACAAGGGGTTATCATGAATATTATAGTATTATTATACGATCTTGATGAATGAAGGCTTTACAAAAAAAAAGAGAAGAGAGAAAAGTTAGTGTAGGGAAAAAACAAAATTAGTGAATATATCTATGATGAAGTTATTGAAGGATAAATTTGTCTGCACATTACAGTCGTCGGATAATCCTTGATTTTTGTAAAGGTATGAAAAAAAAAGACAATAATAAGTCAAAAAGAAAATTAGTGATCACCAAAACAAAAAAGATCGTAAGAGTCAAGAGAAAAGGATTATTGCAAAAAAACTACAAACAATCAATAAAAACAAGCCTTAATTAGTACTAATATTTAACGTTTCTTCAGGTGTAAGCATTATTCTTTGACTAAGCTATGTTCATTTTCCTTTTTTAAAAAATTTTTTGAATTAGTTTGATATCCACCATTTATCTTCCTATGACTACGAGAAAATTCTCTTAAAGTTTAAAAAAATACAATCGACACTAAATAAAGTTAATGTAAATTCCAAATGTACCTTAGAAAAGAAATTAGAGGCAAATTTCAAGAACATTGTTCGTCTTGTTACTATGAATATATCTCTATCTGTAAAAATCCAATTTTTACAAAATAATTCAACCTTTTTAGGAAAAAGGGTGATCCAATAAACCAAAAACCAAAAGTTAAAAATAAATTGATAGGTTAACGTAAATTTAATATTTACAAGTAACTGATGGCAAAGGAAATGTCGAAAAATTGTAAACCGGAAAGAAGGATAACCAAATATGATTTGATATTCCATTAAACAGGCTCAAAAATATAAAGTCCGTATTCGAGATTGTGTAGATGAAAAGGTTTAGGATTATAGCAAGATAGCAATGAACCATTGATATTCATATTTCATACGACAGTAGAACAAAGTTCATTGAAATTCGATTGTACAACAAAAGAGGGGGATAAATAATTATTAAATCCGATTAGTATTTGTTTTCATAAAATTTTCAACTCGTTTTTTCTAAAAATTTTTGTGTTTTCGTTCCTAATTACTATTTATAAAGCAATCTAGTAAATCAGATTGAGCTTCTTCCAAGATAAATCATATTGCATAGCATTGATCTAAGTTGTTGCAGTATTTTAAAAGAAAATAAGATAGTCTTCTAAATCATACAAGAAAAAAGGCCACTGGCGACAATTTATCTAAACCTGAGTCTATAGTATGACCTCAGTATAAATACAAAAGTGAATTTTCTCCTTTTTATTTAATGGCTAATAAAAATTACCGATAGGAGTTGACTTTTAATTCCATTAAATTATTTAAGAATTCTAAAATTGTTATTGTCTTAATAATCTCCTAATACTTTGTTGATCATATAATATTTTCTCCCTTACATGCAATATAATGAGATTAAAAATAACACACACTATGGCGGACAGATAGTGAAGTTTTGAATGGTGTTGGTAAAACTTGTTGGTGTGGGAACGCGGCAATACGTTCGAAAAAATGATAAAGTACTTCAATAAGAAATAACTTCTGTATCTTCAAGCTATCCAACATTTAATAGCCCTGAATAAATATGATTTGAAAACTACTCAATCTCTTTAGTTGATTGATAAAGTTTGACGCATATATCGATGGTGCAGACTTTTTTGGATGAAAAGGGTGTAATGTTGATAAAGGGAAGGGGGTGCTTTGACCACAGAAAAACCTGTTATGTTCTCATGAGTGACCATAAGTACTGATTGTTGTACAGGAACATAAATATAGAGAAAACATTTAAGATGTGCTTTGTACCTGTCGATTGGATTATACTTTCAATCAATTTCCTATTATTGAAGGGATACTTAAGAATAGAAATATAAAAATTATAGCTTGAGAAACCAGTCACAGCAAACATGGGCTTTGATCACTGAATTGGGTAATTTTATAATTGATGTAGAAGTTAACCTGGGATTTCTTTCAACATCTAAGAATTTATGTGGTGTAGTACGAGCATGGATATTTGGAGGCAAAAGATTCCCAAATGGAAGTCTTTCGGACAGAAAGAAAATTCAATCATTTGAAATCAAAAGGAGTTTCACGTTTTATTCTTAAATTAAAAAATAGAATTATTTAAATGTTTTATAAGCAAAAATATGGGACTTTACAAGAGCATAAAAAATTGTTTTGTTAAAGAAAAATTTCTTCCCTGTTGAAGACACATGATAAATGAGGTTATTGGGAAGTTTCCCTTTATCAAGGAAATCGAGATGATGATGGTAAGCTAACAGAAAAATTAAAATTCCTGCTTTGAAGACATACAAAATGGGAAATTACTTGCTTTTTAACAAGAAAAACAACACTAATCTGATCCTCCTCATCTATAAAGTATTTGAGTTTTTAGAACACTTGGAAAATAGAGAAGAAAGAGAAAATATTGTACAAAGAATTCTATAAAAATTATCAGGAAAGTTAGATCAGAGGATTTTAGAAATCATCAAACTTATCCAAAAAAATTGTTTAAAAAAAAGATGGAGGTAAATGGTATTCTAGACTTAAAATACACAACCCCAGTGACTCTCTTAAAAAGAACTACTGGAGAAAATTCATTGGTAATATATTTTAACTAATCATGTTTGGAATCCTTTATAGCTGGAATCGAAGACACTCTTTTTTCGAAGAAGAAAGGAAGGAAAGAAACCCCATTAACCAAAATATGACTCTATATATCATTGAAATATGAGATAATCAGAAAAATCTTTTATTTACAAGCTTCGCTATTAAAAAAATGTGTTTTCTTGTTTTCTTATATTACTCAGATCCCATTTATTTGCAGTATTGATGCGAAATGTAAAATAAATGTTATTTTCATATTTTTAAATTTAGATCTAATAATTTCTATCTTTATCGGTAGTATTTCTCTAAAACTGTAGATCTTAGAGCATAAGAAAGTCTTAAATGACATCATGAAATTAATGCATAATATGTTTTTTCATTTTATAGATGACCTGCTAGAGGTAAGATTAGCTTCTAATATAAATAACCGGAGCAATAGCTTAAGTGGAGGAAAAAACAGTTGTATTTTGGTAGTAGAATTCTTTTAAAACCTTGCAATAATTCTTTTTTTAAAGCTGTCCTAACTTTTTAATGAGGTACTATAATATATTATTTAAATTTTATAGGAGATTTAGTTTTTTTACAAATGACGTTTAAGGAAAAATATGAGTGGTATTTCAAGATTTAAGCTTAAAACATCCTTTTTAAAGAAAAAAATAAATAATAAAATACAACTTTTAATGAGACAAAACATAAAAGAAAACATCAAGAAAAAACACAGCAAGAAAAGGTAGATTACATCTCAGCATACTTGCGAAAGCTTAATTTTTTTAAAGAATAATTAAAAATATCGTACCAGTATAAAAGCTTAGGATCTTTAACTAATTAATGATGTTTCTAAGCAGTTAGAACCTAACTTTATGTTAAAACTATATAAAATAAAGTATTAAAATCAAAGTAAATTTTAAATCAAAGTAAATGGTTTAGATCTAAATAAAAAAAACGTTTCTTTTAATTAATAATCTTCTTTTTTTAAATTCCGACTTATAAGATTATAAATTTCTATAAGTACCAAACCTTCTTTTAAAAAATAATTCTTAAAAATTATGATGTGTTATAAACATAAAAGTCTTCCAATGCTTAGATCTCTTACTTTTTATATAGTGCAATTTCTTTTTTACAGTTTGTAGTATCCATCATCAAATAAAAATGACTCAAAAGTTTTGAATAAAAAAATTTAATAGTTTCACCGTCCATAAAAAATCATGTTTATTCTTCAAATGAGTTTGGGAGGTTAAAGTTTTTTGGCGTGTCTAGAGTCAGGGTTAAAAAAAAATGATTTAAATATCATTAGATACCATAAATTGTTTTGACAAGAAGTAGATGATTCAAAAATAAAACAAGCTTCCGAAAGATTATGAATTTCAACGCTACTTTGAATCTGTTAACGTTGATTAATTTAAAACTGGAAATACAAAAACAAATAAAGATACCTTATACTCTTAAAGTTCTTAAAAAAGTTCGTTTTCGGTACCCTCAAACAAAAATAGCAAATTATTAGGTGGTATCACCCACCTATAAAAAGGTTCAAAAGATTTTTATTTAAACCATTCAATTGGCATTCAATAATTTACTCTTTTTAGATTTCCTTAAATACTTTCAGAGGGAAACTTACAGGACGTGTCGAGCGTCAAACAAGATGAAGATAGATAACATGGAATGTATGGTATCTAAATACACATGTTGCCAGCAGGTGTCAACTGGAGGATGTTGAAGAATGTTGAAGACTTTCCAAATTTCATAATTATTTAGTAAATAAAGTTTTTCAGCCTGACTATTGGTTGCTGAATGACTGAGGCAAAAACTATAACTATCAACGCCAAAAACTCTTTAAGTAGTTAAATTTCTTCCCCGACAAAACTACTGCAACACAACCTCCAAAGATTGGATACAAATTTTCATATTTCAGACATCTTTCTGGAGTGTCTTTTTTAAATGCTATTCAATAATTTACAAAAACCTTCTTATTGTACCTCTAACTTGGAAAGGAATGTTTAAGTTCAAATTATCGTTGTTTATAATAGCAAATCTACATTAACTCGAGCTTTTTTTAAAAGTATGCTGGTGCTTCATGTTACACCTTTTCGATTCTAGAAAATTTTATGTTCGCTAGGTGTGAGATTTTGTTACTTTGTTGCTGTATTTTTCTATTGTAGTCTCCGGTAACCTTCTTTATAGAATGATTCATTTGTTATGATTATGATAAATAAAGTCTTAGCACCACATAATAATCAATTATAGTTTCAGATTTGGTTAGTATAGTAATTACCTATCATGACAATAACATGTTTTAAAAAAATCAGATTCATGTAAATCAAATATAGTTTTTACAACTTTGTGAGATCTTGAAAAGTTATACTTAATCATTTGAGATTGATTTAAAATTAGAATTTTATAAAAAATAAATTTATCCCATGAAAAATTAAGTCACGGAACATTAGAAATTCTACAAAAGATTTACAAACTTGGAAGAGAATAATTTTACCTCGAACATAGACGAAGTTAGTTCTGCATTAACTGTTAAAAAGGGCAATAGAAGGGACTAAAGGAAATGATCGAAATGTTTCGAGTAATAGTTCTTGATGAGGGATCCTAGGAATATTGTTCATTTTAAAATACTATTGTCAACATGAAGGATGTGGGTTCTTGTTGCTGTCAATCCTCTTTACGTTTATAAGCTCATATTTTTATAATGAGAACTATGATTTTTATTTGATAGCTTCGACATAGACCTCTACAATAGAGAAATGCACAAAATTAGAAGATGACTATGAAGCTCTTTCTATTTTTTATCGTCATCACAATTTTGGAAAATAAAGATGTTCAAATGAGAGGTAGGAAAGGCTTATATAAACTTATTACTCCAACTTTCTTGAATACAGAAGTAAAAAATTAGCCACTAGTATCTTATCAGATTGATCATAATGAGATTACAACCTCGTTGTACGTGATGGCACTCCCTTCTGAATATAAAGAAAATTTTAGCATGTCACAAAAAAAAAAATGAATGAATTACGTATTGAAATGTTGGAACAGAAAGTTATTTATTCGGTTGAGCATACATGAAGAAAATCCATAGACTTGGCATTTCTAAAATTTGTAAGACCATTAAAGGAAGAGGCTAACTGTAAGAATTCGAGACAAAGTTTGTTAATCTAAAGAGTCTCAAATATCCTTACTTAAATTTTAACTTATGAGTAAATTTTTAATTAAAAGTTATATAGTTAACAATTGATTTTTTATAAACCTAAATTAAATGTTTTATTATAGCAATTTATTTCGGATGGTTCTTGATTCATGTGGTTTTTTATTAGAATCTTTTGTAACATATTTAGATACACAGTAGGTACAGGAGTTATTCGGTATTATTCTCTATAAGGGAAAATGTTGTAAAATATAAAATTTCCTGACATCACTGTTCAGGCTCTTAAATATGATTTTAAGTCTTTTTTTTAGGTTATCCTGTGGTATCACTATTACGTTTTTTCCCTTCCTAACCCTTAACTTATTTATAAAAGATAAAAATAGCAGAGCATCTTCATAGACATTTGGATAGGTTTTTGTTATCATGACAAGGCTGTGAAATTTTATTTATCCCTGCCATTAATTTCACTAAAATAAATATTAAGTTCAAAATATTAATTAATGTTATTATAGAAGCTCTGTCGCTATATTAATGTGGTTGTGTCTATATTTAGTATTTTTCCCAGGCCATTACCCGTTTCTAAGTTAATTAGTACTTTCTAAGTAGAAATGATAACTTACCAATTTTTTTTGAATTTTTGCATCCGACTTCAAGTTCTGTAAGCTCATTTCTCAGTTTAAGAAATGTGAACCCTCTGGACTTATATTTTTAGAAGCCTTCTACATTAATTTTTCTTTTCTCTATTCGATTAAAAAAAATCGATTTTGTTTATTAATTTTTACTAAACAAATCATACTTAATGTTTACTTCCTAATTTGTATTCTTCAAAAACATGTTCAAAATCCTTTTCTACCTCTGAGAAGCACCGCAAGTACCAACCCTTTCGATCCTGTACGTGGCTAAATCTTGCGTATATTGACGAAATAGGAGACATTTATCACTTACATTAATAGATAGTTCTGAATAAAATCTATCCTAGACGTTCTTCACGTATTCTCACTTGTTGTTGTAGCAGAACTCTTTAAATACTTCTTTTTGATGGTTTTTACTGTAGCGTTCCAAATCCAAAAATACCATAGGAAAAGTCTTGTTTTTTAGCACAAAAACAATTTTATCAATATTCTTATCTAATCGGTACCTCTGTTTATAAATTTTATTTTCTAAACTTCATTATGGTACTTAAATTCCTTATGTTTTAATATCATCTAATATCTTCAAGCTCTTTGTATTCAATGGATTTAAGTAACTTGGTGTCCTATTTTTAAATAATTTTTTATTTTGAGGGACACACCTTACTGCGTCTTTACAATTTCCACATTGTCTTGTACCTCGATGCCACAATCTATGCAATAATTATTTTTTGTTTTTTTATGTGCACAATCAGCCATAAGGATTAAGACTAAGAAGATTTTTTTTTGAAATTACATAGTCGTAATGAATTCATAAATATAGTGTGCACAAAAAATCCAGTTTATCGTTTAAATCAGATCTCAACAGTAAAATTGATCTAGTGATTATCATTCTAAATGAAAAGTTACAAGACTTTATATAAAATATCAAAAAATAGCTGTTCGAAGTAATTTTTAAAAAATAAGTATAATCTAGAAGCCATGGCTCTAAGTACAATGGAGCTACTATCTCACCGCTTAAAAAGCTTTTGTTTGGTATTATTACAGATTGATTTATTATTATCGTATTGATATATGATGGTGTGATGACTAATTTTTACCAGGAATACGAATGGAGATTGGAATTGACAACCGAGCTCAGGCATATGTAATTAAAGGTCTCAGATATTTCTTGAAAGTTTAAAATATAGAGTTCCGAAGAAGCCGCAACACATCTACAAACCCCAGTAATGAGATTACAGAGGACCTAAATGGCCTATAAAGTTGTAAATACTCTAGCATTGCATCAGAAACGAAAAAAAGCTTTAATAAATATACCCCATGAAATATTTACTATTCTTATTGCTTATTTATTATTATATAGAGTATAAGGGTGTGGTCAATTTTAGGTCTCGCGGGAAAAAAATGATGACGTTTTTAAAAATAATAAAAAAGAACGTCTAATAAATACTATAAATTTTTTAAAAAAAAAATTAAACATTTTTAATGAATCTCAAAAAAAGCAGCGTGTGGAAACTATTTTTTTCTAGTTAAGTCGAATTCTTTGGTACAAGCTGTTCAACATTATTTAGAACAGAACATTTAAAGATGTATTTTAATGTGAAAATTGTTTAAATAATGAGTTTTAATACATAGAAAAAATGTTAACAAAAAGATCTATCAATTGCACAAAGGGTGATAGGACGAAATCACTACGTAGATATCATATTTTAATAATATTGGGAATCATTAATTAGATTTTGCTGTTGACTGTCTCTTTGTAGCATGGAATATGTTATGGGTGTTTTTAGTAACGTCCTTTATTCAAATCAAAGGTTATTGCTTTTTGGGGTATTGAGAAAAGCTTGTAACAATCTTGTGATGATTTTTCGATCAAAGAGTGCTCATGCGGTAGTTTAGATTGCTGATCACATAAGCAAGCGAAAAATACAAGAAAGGCAAAATTATAAATTTTTTAATTATCAATATTTGGGTGTATAGAACGAGCCAAAGACAACTCTGTCTCCAGAATGATCGATAACAGAGCAAACCCCCCCCCAGAGAGGAGAGACCCCATAGGTATGCCCTCCCCTTCTCGTCTCCTTATAAGAGATTGCTAAATGAAGAATTCTATTGTCTTTAAGTGACTTTTGAAAGTTATGATATGTCCTTCTTTTTACTCCTACAGCTGATTATCACATTATTCTGTTAATCACAGGAAAATTTGTTATCCAGCACCGTAAGCTTCCTACTCTATCAATCGTGTCCCTTTTGGTCAGATTAAAGCCGTCCCTAAGAAATAAAGGACTGAGTGATTTATAGACCTTACATATTTTCTAGGTGATTTTACGTTTCGAATAAAAACAAAGCCTATTCCTTCGCATTTTGTGTTTTTTCCATCTACTAAAAGACCTAGTTAACAATTTGATAAGTTTTTTTTAAAAATTTTAACTTCTATTCAGACGTTTCTTTTTCGAATTTTTCACCGTCACGTCATCATTTTTCCCGCGCGACCTATAATTGCCCACACCCATTATCAATACTGAATATAGTATTTCATAACAGAAGGGATATTCTTATATGTCCGTTCGATTAAAAAGTATTGCAATACCTTTTACGCTTATGTTTGAATTTCTTTAATTAAAAGATTATAATTTAAAAGAGGTGTTAGGACATTTTGTATTTGTCAAACATTTATATAAAAAATTACTATTGAACGACAGAAAACAAATCACATAATTTTTAAGGACTTTAATGATAATACACACATCAAAGTGGGTACTTCTTATTTAAAAAAATAAAAAAAATATTTGCTGACATTTCTAGTTTCAATATTTGTTACAAAAACGTCTTTTTTATTCCTTCAGACTACATTACTTGAAGAATTTTCTAAATACCGATTCATATTTTTTTTTATTTATTATTCGACAGGACTAGTTAATTCTTATTAAATAAATGCAAATTTTACTTTGAAAGTTGAATTGCTGGAAAATAGTTCCAACTTACAATATTGATTTTCCTTTTTTTTGTTTACAGATTTGACATGTCCAAGAGCCCATAATACTGTCAAAGAAAACAAAGAGAAAATATGTACACATTATTGGGGGCATTTACATCTTGAACACTGTACAAGATCTAAATATCTTACTTCTGAAAATTTCTGTGGTATTATCTTCCACATTGTAATTATTACCTTCAAGTACCAAAGCATAAACTAAATTTTTAACCCTTGAACCACAAGGAGGGAGATAATAAAATCTTTTTATTATAAAACGCCATTTTTAAATGGCACAGGGACAGCATCATGTGAACATTTCGATTAAGGCCGGCCCCCGGCAAAAGCAAGGGGGACCCTAAAGGAAAAAAAGTGAAAAATAGTTAATTCCTTTTATTTCCAATAAAAAACTTCACGATATCATACCAAATAGAAACTTTTCTTGAATTACTAGATTTTTAGAGTATAGTAACAAGAAAATTCTTCCAAAATGCAGACACGAACGGACTTTTGAATTCCTTTTCTTTGTTTCTTCATACCTCAATAAGACCATAAAGTTCAGTATTATTTGTAGAAACCCTATTTTTGTCTTAATCCAAGCTTATTACTTGACAAGCTCATGCATGCAAGGCTATCGTGTATAGCTTTTAGATAAGAATGATGACCATCTTGTATTATAAATACCAACATAAACATGCCTTTTATCAATTTATCGAGAGTAACAATTCCGATACACGCACAACTTCAATATAGATTCTACCAGTATTTTCTTATATCAATCCCCCTAGCCAGGTCAATCCCGACACATCATCATAAAGATTAGATGGGGAATTTTATCAAGGCTCCCTTGTCTATAAGGTTCATCTATTTGTACATTATTAGTTTCCACCAATCATAATGTTTCTTAGAGGATTGTTTTTAATTTTAAAGTATCGATAGATTCCTTTTCCTTTTAAGAAGTACTTTTTCTTAAGCGTCATAAGAACTCTTCGCCATATCTCTGGCTAGATACTCATAAAAGCCAAAAGCTTATCAGTAATTGGATTTTTAGACACATCCATAAAGGTATTGAAAAAACGACTCCCTTTTTCTGCATCGTACAGTCCTACACTCAAGCTCGCCTATTCAACATATGATTATCATTACATAACGGCATATAATATCACCATAGTGAATGCATTTCTTTTCTTTGTTTACTGAATTCCCACAATAAGATATTCTTTAATGATTCCACCGATGATGATATATATATATATATGTAAAGATCTCAGCGTTTGTTTTTTAGGTAGTTTTATTATAAATCATAAGGATAGAGAGTATTTTTTAGTCTCAATTTTCTTCTAAAAAGCCGTCTTTCTGCAAATACTGACAATTTCATCTGAAAAGGAAAAACTTTTAAGTCTTAGGATGATTGAAAGACATAACTTGTTTGTAATGTAAAATTAAATTTTTTTTAATCCTGGCTAACTAATAAAAGTTGTTTGAGCATCTTTGGTTTTGCAATACAAATAAAAAGAAGAGACAAGATAAAAACGAATTTTTAAACATGAATTTTAGATTTAACACAAAATATTTAGGTATTCCTGTAGGAAAAAGAAGACCCGGACTCTGTATATAGTTAATTTTAAAAACTCTTATTTACAGCTTAGAATAAAATTGCTTAAATTTGAAAATTTTTATTAATAAAAAATTTATGCGTTTATGCAGCGGTAATAAGCTGTTAGACATTACGAGCAGGATTTTTTTAAACATCTGCGACTTAGGGTACCCTCAACCATCAAAGCGCAAGTTGGAGCCTGTAGAAAAAAATAAGATAAAAGGTGTGTGTTTTGTAAAAAAACGATTTTAATTCTCCTATTGTAATTGTAAACATCCGACGTTTAAAAGTAATTGATTGCAATAAATACTTTACACATTCTTTTTCTTTTAAACGAATAATCATCAAAAAGAAAAGATAGAAAAGTTTATTGGAAAAGAATCTCTTGTTTTATTACTTTTTTTTTGTTAAGCTGAAAATATTCAGGGCAAGAAAAATCTGGAGGGCTTTCGGACTGCGAGATAGTCATGAGCCGCAACTTTCTATTTTTTGAAGATTAGATATTGTTACTGGGCACTTGTACATGTTTTTAGCACTCTTTCAGTTTCCGAAAGAGACCTTATCACATGATAGTAGATAACTTAGAGCAGTGGATCTCAACTTTTTGATGCTGACGGACCCTTTTTTAGCAAAAAAAGTCTTACGACCCTTTTAGTATAAGAGTTTTAATTTGCTATATTTAACGCACCTTTTTTTTTTTATGGCTGGGGGTCTATGTTTTATAAAATCTTTATTAATGTCCTTTAATTAAGATATTTTATATTAATTTTTTTTTCTCCATGACCCTGAGATTTTTTTCACGACCCCTTTTTACGTTGTGACCCCCAGGTGGGTGAGAACCTCGACTTATAGCCACAAAAAAAACTACTTTTAATCTAAAAGTATTGTTGTATTAAAGAAATTTATTGACTTTTGGTGTGTACCATGCGATTTAATAGGGTATTGTTTCTTAATTTTTTAAATATAAATATTTTTAAATACGTAACCAGATGGTTACGACAAAGTAGAATAAAACAAATTCTAAAACAGTTTGTATTTAATTATGTACCTTACTCGATGGATTGCAAAATGGGTATATATTAACCCATTAGGATTCCTAGTCGTTTGTGAAATTTATTTCTAACCTTCCAGCATTTCTTTATTGAATTAAATCTTACCTCCATTTTCAGTTTAATCATATAGATCCTCTGCCTAAATATCTAAACAAGCATCCACAGATTTTATGGAAAATAAGTCGCATTTATTCTGTATATTGATGATGGATATATCCTTGTGAAGCCCTTTCCCATCACAGAGGAATCAGTTTCAAACAATCCTTACCATCAGTTTTAAAACTCGACAGAAACTCTCGGTTGATATCGAGCAAAAAGTTCTTTCATTTCTTACAATATAACAATTCCAGTTTCTTTTGGACTCCTTAAATCTGAGCCTAAGGCTATGTGCCGTCTCTGATAAAGACTGAGTAGATATTTTTTTTTTTTTCCTCTCAGGTATAAAGCAATCAACAGGCACCTGCTGCTACTACCTCCCATAAGTGTAAAATAACCCACAGTTGCCACCAGTACTTCCAACACAAACAATTTCTATTAATACAAAGGATGCTCAACTTGCACAATCAAGAAACTTTAATATGTTGTTGAGAGGCCGTATCAGATCCAATGCTACTATCTGTGCATGGATATTATTATTTCAGAGAAGGAACAAGTATTACATCATTCGAGTAAAAGCCATTAAGTTAATATCTAAGGTATGATCTCCATTATTATAGGATAGTAATATCCTGCTTAATAGTGGTTCCTCTACTTTTTTCACATCTATATTATCTAGACTGCTTAATCCTAAAGAAGCACATCATTATATAGTCAGAACCAAAAATTCATAAAGTTTTGCTTAATAATCTGGTTTGTTTTATACCATCAAATTCCATTAAGGATTATCGTGTGGCTCAACTCCTTTTACCAAGCCATATTGAATAATAGCATTGAGAAGCTGTGTTCATTCCTGAAGATCTTACTACCCACATTGTACAAATACCCATTTTGTTCTTTTTTTATTTAGCTTCTCTTTCTCTACTTCGTTAGCTATTTTGTACTTGTTTTTGAGTTCGAACATTAGCTTCAAAAAGGAATAAGTTGATGTCCTCCATCAGAGGGCGATATCTTATTTTTTCAGTTACAGAATTTTCTAAGATTGTTGTATTACATTGAAAAAACTTTACTCGAGATTCTACAATATCTTCGAAATTAAGCTGTTTTCCCACTCCTTGATTTGATCATTCTTTCTAATTACTTCCTCTACATCTATCGATTTAACGGTTCTCAGTTAACAATAATTTTTGCTCATTTATCTAGTGGATTCCGTAATCGTCTCAACCAGCTTTATACCTGACAGAGTACAAGTATTCTATCAAATGCTGAATGTATGACCGCCTCTTTGTGTTACCTAGGCTTCACAATCTCACGTAATGTCAGGGATGAACTGTTGTTTTCGACATCCCCAGATTCCTATACGATCCCCGTTTTATCAATGCTCCTTCGAACTTAGAATAAAAATCCCAGTTTTACCGTGTTTGCTTGCAAAGTTTTATGTTTTCCATAATTTCGACCTTCCATTTTTCAGGTGATCTTCTGGAATGAAAACAAATCTGCTTGCAGAAAATGCTGACATAAGACTATCCATCCACACGGCCCTTCCCATTACTCAATAACAAAAATAACGTTGAATGTGATCTCAGTTGTTTGACGAAAGCTGATCAATCGATTCTATAACTCTATTTCATTGCTGTATCTGCGCCCAATTAATGTCCTGCACCCTTATATCATTATCGATAGAAGCCTGTTCCCAAAGATTTTACCATATCAATAATCATCTGTATTCAATGCTGATGATTCGTAAAACCCTTTATCTTCAGTACTACCCTTGTTTAATTTATTTTCAATCATCTACTTTTTCTCTTCGCTGATAGAGAAAATCTCGAAACATTAATTTTAGTAAGTTCTTTGAAACATTCAGGTTGCACCAAAAACTCTTCATAATAGTCAATGTCGTTGACATCTGACGAGTTTTTCTTCAAATTGTTATATCGTCCAATGAATAATTTCAGATTCATTTGCATAAGCTTTCCCTCTTCTATTAATTCTTTGAAAAAATTTAAAGTTTTTCTTTAGCTGCATACTCCTTAATGATCCATCACCTCCTAGAACAACCACCAATTACACCCCTTTTGATTAAGTTATATTCAGCAATCTTTCTTGTCTCTCTTTTTTGAAGAAATTCTTCGATCTTGCACTAAGCATCCGTGGCCACCTTCACCACTGCTATGAGTTTCAGTATCCCACCCCATTTTACATAGGTAATCGTTTGAACAATACCATCATATCCTCTATAGACCACATACACATTATGTTCCGCATGATAGACTGAACGACTGACTTTAATAGCTCATTCATACCATGAGTGCATCTCCTCCACCGTTATAATGTCTATGGAATTAAAAGTTCGATCCCCCAATAAAGGTAACTAAATTATATTTCCTAATTTATCTTTGCCAACTCTAAAGTTGTCTGATTATCATTCTTACTTGCATACCCTGATTTTAAAAGATGGAAAATGAGCTGTTAAACACATGGATAATGGATCCCATTACTTAGAGAGTTTAATTTTGCTTTTATGAACTATAACTCTTTATACAACGAGAAATCGTATACTACATCCAATCCAATGCATTATAAATGGTTTCCCATGCTCCTTAGACAAGTTTTCTCCAGAAATTACAAAACTCTTTATGTCATTTATAGGCATAAATAAAAAATATTTTTATATGAGGAATAACAATTAGTCTTCAATGATTTTATGATGCAAACAGTATCCAATTCAATATGCATTTTAAAACAAACGATTGGTTAATTTGAAACGTGTGAAAAACGACTATTCATCCGTTAAAAGTGTACTCGTTTTGATTGAGATTTTCATGAAAAAAAATATATCACAAAAATTTTTATGGCGTGATAAAAGTATGTACTTTTTAGCAAAAAGCTTTATGCTATTTATTAAAACAAAATATAACGGTTTTGTAAATACTGTTCTGATTGGAAAAATGCCGTAGCTTTCATACAGTGTTAGAAAAATCTGCCATAAAATATAAATTTTTCTTTTAACTCGTGAAATTACAAAAATTAAAAAAAACATTAAAACCATAACTGTAACATCCTAAAATTGAAGAAAGGTATTTCTGTAAAGATATTCCTTTTCAACTTAAGGAATAAAAATAAATTAAGCCAAAGTGTCTCAAGAGAATGGTTATTAAAGAAAACCTTTTTCTCATTTATATAGTATACAAATACAACACCTATTATATTTTCTCAATTGGATGGGGAACGCAAAAAAATTTTTCTATGAAAATATATTTTTAACAAATTATTTGAGAGAAGATAAAAATCAAATAATATTTTAATAAATTCTATACTCTGTGTTCATTAAAGACACTGAAAGAGGGTATTTGTAGTACTCACTTGAAAATACACTCTAAATGGAAATAAAAGTTTTATTCTGATATTTCTTCATGCGGGGGCATGAATAACAAAAATTATCTTATAAATTTTTAGTAAAAAATTAATATCATTATTTTTCTGTGGTTTACTACCACAGTATTTGCCTTTTTCTTGATCTTATAGGTTTTGTCTGTAATTACAGTTTTGAAAATAAAAAATATTTATTTGTACTTCTAGTTTTTTATACCATGACAGACAAGACGCCTCTTAACAATAACAGTATTTTTATTTACTCGTTCATCTTCTTAATCTTCATGACTTATTTTAGGGTGTTAGAGGCTCACGTTTTGTTGAAAATGACGTGTAGTAAAAATGAGAGGCTTTGACTATTTAAATTTTAAAGAGGTCAGCTGATATTTAAGTACTTTTTACTTTTTAAAAAAAAAAGATTTGAATAAGCAATTACATTAGTTCAAAAGAAGACCTAATCCTCCTCCTCTTCCCCCCCCCCCCAAAAAAAAAAATCAAACTTTTTTAGTATAACATTCCCCAATTTACAATTCCAAGCGGTAAAAAATTGAAAAACTACGTGTTATTATAGAAAATTTGTTGTTTGTAAATAATTGAACATCTACATTAAAAACTTTTTATGTTAAAAAATATACTTTCAATAAAAGAAATTTTACATTAAAAAGAATATTTGATAATTAAATTCTTGTTTTCAGTATGACGAGTATTTATATATATAAAAACGTTATGCCCTCAATTTTTAACACTCTAAATATGCTTAGCGCAAAACAGTTTAAAAAAAACACAAAGAAGTATTAAAATTACTCATTCCATTACTAGCCATTTACTTTGCTAATAATGCCACAGTTGTATTACTATTTTATACTCCTTTTTATGCAGAATAAGTTAGTGATAATTTAGAACCGAGAGGGGCTCTCAATACGATTGAGTCTGTTGCTTTTCGTTTAACACCTTTTTTTTCGAGCCCTTTTCTTATAATTATTTTGAATATAACAAGTGTTTCTCATTAAAATATTTTTAAAAGCTGTTTTTAATCTAACGGCTTTTAGTTTTAAAACTTTCTGATCTAGAAGAAGGTTCACAACAAGGATCATTGAGGAAAAAAAAAGTTAATCAAAGGCTTCTTTAACATGGATCTTTACCGACTACCGAATAAACACAAATTCTTAAAAAATTAGCCCTTAGATTAGCAATCAAAGAATATTACCATTAGAAAGGGATACCAGAAATTTAACCCAAGTTCTTATGTTTATTTGTATAAATTGACATGTTTACGTATTTAAAAGTAAAAAAGATACTTATAGAATAAAATTTCTTCTACATCTCATAAATATGTCCGCAGTTGAGCCTCCTCTAACAAAGAACTCTGATATGATAGTCGTTCAGGACCGGTCTAAGAAAAACCACTTCAAATGAAATATGGTGGCCTTGAAGAAAAGATGCTTTGAAACTAACCTCTCCTGCACGTCATTTGGCCACTTTTGTGAAAGTGAAAAAGTTTAAAAACATGTCTAATTTTTATAGCATATATATCATTATTTCTACAGATCATCAACTTCCGCACCAATTTATGTATGTGAATGAAATAACAAAGATAGATTTAAAAAGTCATACGAGACAATGAAATTACATGGCATAGAGAAAAAGTCATGTTGCAAATAGACTTAACCCCTTATTATCCTGAAAACTTATTAATTGGTTCTGTCGATGCCAAAATAAGTTTACTTTTTCTTAGTAAAAAAAATATTCCTAGAGAATAAAAGGTTCATGTATAGATAATAAATCATTTAGAACCCTTGTAAGTAGAACGATGGAATTGGTTTAATAGAAATTGAAAAAGTATGGTCGCCTCGACCATATTCTAGAGGGGGCGAGGTTTTTTTGAAAATTGCTTACCTTTTTTCTAAAAAATAGGCCTAAAAGTACGCTACCAGAAATGTTCTTTTGTTTGTTTTTTTGCATAAAAATTAAAAAAAATTCAAAGATGATTACAGAAATACACAGTATTATAAAGCAAACTTAAAGGTGTTTCATTCTAATTAAATGAAGTGTCTTTAAGATCCTATCTGGCATTAAGTTAAATTACAACTAAGGTTGGTTTACAAAGCCAAAGTTTTTAATTTTAAATGCTAATTTCCTTTTTAAAGGATGGTAAACTCTGTCGTTGATTGATCTGCAATCGGGCACTAGCACCCGTAAAAGAAATTACTCTTTTTTGACAGACAATAATATGAGAGTAACCCTAAGTATCTATGTCGTCATAGAATTAATGCCTATCAGGCCATATAAAACCTTCTTTCGGCATTTCTATATTTTGAATTATTATGCCAGATTTTCATGTTCATATAACGCAAACGAAGTTACCATTTTGTGGAGAAGTTTCTAATGATTCCTGTTGAAGGATTTACTCTAAGAGAATTATAACCTTAGTTTTCCAATAAAGATGTTTCATTAACTCATGTGGCTTTCATACATTTCTTCTAACAACAACAAGTTATTCTATCCTTGATTTGAAATTTTAAAAGAATTTGCTTGTTTCCCGACAACCCTGCCTTTGTGTCTAAATGTTATGATTTATTCAGTCTCGTCAATAGTCTAAAGATAAGCCTTTAGTTTACTTAGGTACGCAAAGATTACCTCAGAATTGAATTATGGTCTTTTCTCAAATAAGTGGTTCTTTGGTGGAACAAATTTATTTTGGAATAATTTGTCCCGAATTCTCCTTTAAAACTATATAAATCAAAATTAATAGATAGATAGACGGAATAGATATGAAGACTTTCGGCTCCCAGTATAAATTATTCAAATATATAAATTTGTGTTTTTTTCACAGGACAGCAGTAAAGGAACCTTGCATTATTAAACGTTTTTATAGTACAGGATGCGTCCAGGGGTTTCGTAACTTGCCTTCTCTGCTTAAATATAAGGGTAAGATCTTTATAAAATAATACATCCTTTGTATTTTTTTGTAATAGGTGAAGATAATCTTTCAACTAATAACTCTTCTTAGAAAAAATTTCTATTGATAAATAAGATAACCAAGTTAAAGAGAATTTTAATAAAAGCTTGTTTTTTGTCAATCATCAAAAATAATTAATCATCCTTTATACAAACGTGATAATAACCCAAGTTTAAGTTTTATTGATGTTTGTTGACTCTAAGTAATGACACAAATCTTCGAAAATCTGATAAGATCATCCCTAGTTTTTTTTGAGTTTTATGAAAGTTTAAAGACGTTTATCTAAACAAACAAAATAAGGAATTTTTCTAAGCAGCACTAAAAAAAAATTAAGGTAGTTCTACCTATCCAATCTAAATCAATCTGTGAACCAGTAATTATCTTAAACTTTGTTTAATATGTTTGTCTTGAAATTATAAACAGCAAAACATGTGTTGAAGTTCTAAAATCTTTAAATCAAAAAACACAAGATTATACCCTCTATGAAGGATCTTAATTTATCCAATAAGGGAAAATTGCTGTTACTGCTATACTAATATAAATTCAGGGATTCAGTCTGTGTTTGGGACTTTCTTTTTGTGATGATCATTACAAATACACAACTCACAAAGACTGATTGTAAGGCCTTGTATAAAGTTACAAAGATAAACGGGGTGAAAATGAAAGTGATACAGTAAATGATAGCAAAAGGACGAAATGTTAAAAGGGTATAGATATGATTGTAAAATGTAAAAATTTGTGAGAAAGTTATTTTTAAAGACGGAGAAGTTGAATGTCCTCACATTTTAGATGTAAAATATGGACTTTAAAAGATCGATAAAATATTAAGGATCCAAAAAAAGTTCATTGTAATGAATGCTCTATAGGCAAAATCATCTTCTTGTTTGTCTGTTTTGTGGATTTTTAGGCTGGGGAAGACTTCAGTATGGAATAGAAGGAAATGACATGCAATGCATCACTACAAGCCATTCTCCATTGTGTTTACGTGCTTGACAATCAATAACCACCAGAGTCTGACTTTGCTGATACATTTTGCTACAATGTGATGACTTCATTATCAAATATTATTGGTGACAAAAAAAATTACTCTTTCTCAATTTTGTTAAGCCTGGAAACTTCATAATAGACATACAGTATAGGTCAAGTGATGAAATCAAGCTGGTTCAAAAAAGTCCTTTTTAGGAATAAAAAATGGAGGTAATACCTGCTATATTTTATCTCCGTCATGCAGTTGCTAGTTGCGCTGGAAGTTTAGTTTCTATGTGGGCATGGATTGTTAGTATTCATTTCAAGAACTGTGAAAATCCTAATCTCTTAATGTGTGCTCTGCAAGCTTCTCGTTATATTAACAGATGTCAAAAAATACTAAAAGCCAAAGAAGGGGAAGTGATTTCGATTGGTGGGGATTCGTTATCTTGTTGGAAAAGATTTCATATGGTGTAAAGAACAATCAACATGATGACAAATGAGTTTTTAATTCTTTTTATGATGCGTTTAAAGAGGAGTGACTTTGTCTTTAGGTTTCCCGAGATTTCGAAAACATGTCCAGTCGAAGTGGAAAGGGAAATTTAGATGCGATACATGTAATAGAAATAATATATGTAAAGAAGAACAAAGCTGTTCTTTAGATTTTTGATCCGAATATTTAACACATCCATTTGATAAATACTTTGAGGACAATTGCTGAATGCGAATGTGGAGGAAAAAAACATATTACAAATATAAAATTATAAAATCCTGACTTTGCTTGAATCACACATAGTAGGTACAGTTATGAAAATGATCAATGTTCTAAAATATCAGAAAGCGTATGGATAAATCATATAGATTTACTAATATTATTAAAAAACCAAATATGTCAAGAATTTTTTTAACCAGATAAAAGAGCAGGGATAGTTCGAGGCGAGATATTTTTTCATTGGTCAACACGACGAAAAACATTATGAAAACATTCCAGAAAAGTTGAGGAGTATTAAAAAAATCTGGAAAAAGGCTATCAGTTTATGAAATATAGGATCAGTAATTCATGTGGACATAGTTTAGATGCTGGTCATTATTATGGTGGGGAAGATATAATGATTTAATTATCTTGAACGATAGTGTTATTCTGAAAATGATGGAGAGTGCTTAGAAAATTCTTATATTGTGTGTTACAAATAAATAAAGTATTAACTATTCCTAAAATTAATTTTTTTAAATGTAATTGTTAGAATTAAACATTTTTTTTTGGCTGAATTCTTGCATGGGGTAGAAATTATATATTTTTATACAAAAATTGGATCAGGTTGGTATTATTGCGCAGATGAGCGAGATCATCAATCAATAGAATAAAAGTTTAAGTTTGGATTTTATATTTTAACCCCCTTCTTTTTTGTAGTTTTTTTTAGGTTTGTATGAATTAAAAACTTTAAAAATTTTTTTTTCTATAAACAGTAAAAAGGGGGTTTAACCTTAAAAAACTCTTTTTTTGAAGATTTAGATATGTTTAAACTCATCCCATCCTCAGAATGGGTAGCAGTATTACTCTTATTAATTAAAAATTTTATTTTTATAATTTTTAAACCCCTAAAAAAAAAAGTAGAAAAAATTAAAGTACTTTAAGGTCCGTCTTTCTAATGTGCTTCAATACAAATTAAACGTCTAATTTCGACTTATTTTTCTTTTATAAAGATTTTTATTTTTATGTATACTTTGTGGAATTTGAGGTTGAAATCTGCTATTTTAGATTCATGACTTATTATTTGTAAAAAACGAAGCATACTGGAAAGAATCTATAACATTTTAGAAAAAAAGTTAAATATGGACCACAATATAAAATCCCGTTTAAACGGAAGCTCTGATAGTACCCTTTAAAAATTTTGAAAAATACCTCTGGCGCATAGAACAGCAAGATTGGAAGTTTTACTCAATTCGAAATACTTCAGTACAAGGTGTGGTTGCCTTCTTAAGAAAGTTTAGGGTTTGCTTAAAAAGGACGGATAATTGTCTGCTTGCGGTTTGAAATGGTGAAAAGTCCACAAAATAACATTGATGTGAAATATCCTTGGTATTACTACGAAATATGTATCAAAAGAAGATTTAGAATAAAGTATAAGAATGATTCATTTTTTTGGATTCAGACTTTCATTAGCAGATGTTTGGATCCTGTTTTTTGGTGTGGTGGGAGGATGAGCAAAGTATGTTCTGTATGTTAAAAAATATGGGATCGATAAAAAAACAGTCACTTCCTGTTTTAAACAATACAAATCTTGCAAATGATTTGCTTTATAATTGAATCCGTTCGGACTTGGTGGCTCGGAGAATTGCCAAAAATTGGTGAAAGTTTATTTTGCCATAAACAAAAATATGGATAGGGGAGACAATTTCAATTCCAAATTTTTGGGGGGGGGTTGTTTTTTGTTTTGGGGGTATATCAGATACTGGATAAGTCGGCAAATTTTTTTAGAGATGTACCTAAAGATCGGTTGTTTTTGAAAACACTTTATCTATAATTAAAACGAGTGTGTAGGCCTGGACTATAATTTTATAGTTGATAAAGCGGGCTGCATAG